>JAJPUD010007804.1:17196-37092 GCA_023553655.1 Myrmecobius fasciatus | reverse complement strand
ACAGAGTTGTGGCTTGAACATGTATACACACACAGAGACACACTCACTTACAGAGTATAGAGAGGCGCAAAGAGCGACAGAGATAGAGTGCCAAGTTGTGCTTTGAATATGTATACACACACAGAGACACACATAGCTACCGATTATAGAGACACAAAGAGAGACAGAGACACATACAGAGCATAGAGTTGTGACTTCAATATTTATACACACACACATTCACATACATGTTATAGAGAAACAGAGGGAGAGACAGAGACACATGAAGAGCACAGGGTTGTGACTTGAATATGTATACAAAAACAGACACACTCACGTACATATTACAGAGAGACCCATAGAGAGACAAGGACACATACAGAGCCGAGTTGTGACTTGAATATGTATACAGATACACTCACATATAGATTATAAAAAGACACAGGGAGAGACAGACACATATAGAGCACAGTATTTAATTGAATAAATATACATACACAAAAATACACTCACATACAATTTATAAGGAGACACAGGGAGAGACAGACTCATATAGAGCAAAGTTGTGACTTGAGTATGTATACACATAGAGAGATGCACTCACCTACAGATTATAGAGAGACACAGGGAGAGACAAAGAGACACATGCAGCGCACAGAGTTGTGACTTCAATATGTGTACAGACCCACTCACCTACAGAGTATAGAGAGACACAGGGAGAGATAGAGATACATACAGAGGAGAGTTTTGATTTGAGCATGTATAGACACACAGAGACACACTCAGGTACAGATAATAGAGAGACACAGGGAGAGAGAGACCCATACAGACTAGAGTTGTGTCTTGACTATGTATAGACACACAGAGACATACTCACCTACAGATTATAGAGAGATGCAAAGAGAGACCAAGACATATACAGAGCCCAGAGTTGTGACTTTAATATTTATACACACACATACTCAGATACAGATTATAGAGAGACACAGGGAGAGACAGAGATGCATACGGAGTGCATAGTTGTGTTTTGAATATGTATACACACACAGAGACACACTCACCTACAGATTATAGAGAGACAGAGACAGACACATATAAAGCAAAGAGTTGTGACTTGAATATGTATACACACATTCATATATAATTTATGTATAGTATTATATATATTATTTATTTATTGTCCGTCTATCTATTTGTATGTATGTTGGTGTACGTATACACACACAGAGAAACACTCACATATACATTAGGGAGAGACACAAAGAGAGACAGACTCATATACAGTACAGAGTTGTGACTTGAATATGTATACACACATATAATATGTAGAGACAGACACAGACATGGGCACATACAGAGTGCTTAGGTTCTGTTTGACTCGTATGTACACAAATATATGTGTGTGTTTACATATAAGCTATCTTATATACATTATATACCTATGTAATATATATTTGTGTTTTTTACACATAGATGCATACATAGAGACATACAGAGCATATAAGTTTCACTTGAATGTGTACATATACACACATTTATGTCTATATATGTGTGTATGTGTCCATACACATATATGCACATACATACATGCATACACACATACATATACATAGGCCATACCTGGCATGCAGAGTATTAGATGTTGACAAACTAGGAAGATACACATGCAGAGGGTACAGGTGTGAGTTGAATATGTTTATAGTCATTAATATAATATTTATATATATAGATTTATATATATATATTCATAGAGGGAGAGAGAGAGACAGACAGACATGCAGAGGGCATATTTATGAGTTGAATATATGTACACACACACACACACACATATATATATATATTTACACATGTGTTTATTTTACACACACACATACATACATTTACATGTGTGTTTTACATATATAGTATAAAGCGAAGGAGAGAGAAAAATGGAACTCAAAATGTTTAATACAAATGTCAAAAATTATTTTACATGCAATTGGCACAAAATAATATATTAAATACATAATTAAAAATTTATCTTTTCACATTTTGTTATAGATAAATTTTCAGTATGATAATTTTCATAAACAACAGTTGAATAATTTTAGATCAGACTTTCTTTTTAACAAGGAAAAGCTTTGAAGTTTAAGTTCTTACAGGGGCTCAGAATACTCTAGTGCATGGTTTGCACTCTACATAATAGCTTTGTAATCCTTTTAAAAAATTATTTTTATGGTACAATTTTTAATCTAAAATATATTAGAAAAGAGTATAAATCTAGACTATAGGATTATAGGTTTTCAGTGAAGTACTTCTTATAAAAACATAGCTGTTATAGTACTAGATTTCCTAATTTTAAGGAGATTTCGTAACATAATAATTCCGTGTATTTGAAACTTGAAACAAAACTCATTACCAAACGGCTGACTTTAGTTTAGTTGCATGCATTTTTAAATTATACTACACAGAAAATCATTCATTTCATCACCATTGCCAGTATAAACTGAGTACTTGTATACCTTCATATACAGTTAACAAGTATGAAGTAATTACATCTAATTAAAGAAGTAAAAACAGTTAACATTTATATAGTCTTTGCTCTATGGTAGACATAATATATTAAAGACTTTCCAATAATTATCCTCACAACAACCCTGGGCAACTTTGTTGTCCCCTTGCAGAATGGTAAATGGAGGCAAACACAAGTGACGTTTCTTACTTGAGGTCACACATCCAACAAATTTCAAATCAAATACAGATACATAATTACTGATGGTAACATTTTAAATTACAAGACCTAGTACTCTTAGTCTTTCAAAAGAAAAAAAAGACTATTATATATAAATTCACATATTTCCATTTGTTAATATGATTGTGTAGACTTTCAGTCTACTTTTTAACAGAGATGAATGAATTCTCAGATCAATTCTGCCTCCTTTATCTCTTTGAGATTTTCTAGATAAGGAGTTTGCCCTAAATTTAGCTTTCAGTCCCTATTTTCCCAGGAATTTCAAGCTGCATTTTTTAGGAAATACATATATTTACCAAAAGTTCGAAATCACACCTGTTATCATTATGCTGGCTTCCAGTGTGGTGGGTTAAAATAATATAAGTTATTGGTTTTACAATTTCTTTCTCTAGCATTCTAAATCAGTGATTTCTTTCCTCAAGGACTTTTTTTTGGCTTCATGTGGCCAGTATTTCCAAACAGAGAAGTCATTGAAAGTTAAATAGTTATCAGTTTGAACAATGCAAGGAAATATCTGAGAGATTACATAATTGTGAGAAATCAAGAGAACCAATGGTTTATTCTTTTATTTATTTATTTTTTCATTTATTTATTTATTTGTTTGTTTGTTTATTTATTTATTTATTTATTTGTTTGTTTGTTTGTTTGTTTATTTGTTTATTTATTTATTTATTATTTTATTTTATTTGCTGAGGCAATTGAGGTTAAGTGACTTGCTCAGGGTCCCACAACTAGGAAGTGTTAAGTGTCTGAGATCGGATTTAAACTCAGATCTTTCTGACTCCAGGGCTGTTGTTCTATCTACTGTACCACCCAGCTGCCCCCCAATGTTTGCTGTTTAACCATATCCAATATATGTTTAGTGTTAGATTTAATATGTGCTTCCTACAGATTCACCCTGAAATGTTGATGGACACAGTCAAATGATTATCTTAGAGTAAACCCAGTTAGAGACTGATTTCTAAAACTCTTTTTAGTTCTTCAATTAAGTCAAACACTGTACTTTTAACCTAAGCATGGGGATAGATCATGGAATCTTAAAATACTTACAAAGAGGCCCGGCCTCATCCAAAGGCCTTAACATCAGAGGCAGAAACTTCCCCCTGCCATTTCTATGCTGCCTCTTCAAAAGTATGTGAAGAGTATCTTGAAAATCTCACCATGTCTCCACCTGGCATGCAGAGTGATGGAGGTTGAAGAACCAGGAAAACGCTTGGAGCATCCATGTTCTATAAAAGAAGAAGGATCCTTAAACCAGGAAGAAGCACAGGTACCTATTGAATTGGGAGAAGCTGCATGTTGACTAAGGTACCTCTTAGAGGAGGAGTAGCCCAAATTCTGCTTATCCTCCTTCCACACTGTCCTGCAGACTCCTTCCTCCTTCCTCTCATTTCATCATCTCTCCCCCACATTTATTCCTTCTCTCTAATTAGATCTCATTTCTGATTGTCTTCTATTGCACTTTTGTCCTGTATTCTCATTCTTTCATCCCTCTTGTCCTTTTCATTTCTCAACTTTCCTTTATTCCCCTCCTTCACCATGTCCTCTTTCTTCTCATTGCTTTTCTTGTTCTCTTTTATTCCCACTTTTTCTCCTTTTCTCACTTGATTACCCTCAGCCCTGTAGCCATGTAGCTGGGAGAAGCTGGGGGGAGGGAAGTTCTGGCATCACAGATCCCCTCTGTGACCTTGTGGGGCTCATCCCCTTCCTGTACATAATAACCACTGACTCTGGACTCTCTGTAGTCTCATAGGCAGGAGAGATAGTGAGGAGGTGATAGGGAGGGCAGCTCTGGACACAGGAACTCACCGGATTCACCCCTTTTCCTGCATCTGGCAGGGAGCAAACATCCTCCAAAGTAGTAGAGGAAGTACAACATAGCTCTCAGAAATCTCTAAGGCCATTTTAACAGGCACTGTTTCCCAAAAGACACTGGGAGACGGCAGGAGAACATTGTGAAGAAGATAAGAAAAATGACACAAGCAGAATATGAGAGAGTGCTAGAAGTCTAATACCTGTGAAGATTACAGACAAAACTGGGGTGAACGAGTCAAGAGTAGAGTGAACAAAGAATCTGATGACCACTTTGGAATCCGGGTGATTTCTCACAACTGAAAATTTTGTACTTCTTGAAGTTTTTGAAGTGAGTGAGCCAGGGGGCTGCCCCAAATCCACACCTCTGCCATGCGCCACTATCTCATAATTATGGGCATCATTCTCAGTCTCCTACTAACCCCTGCGATGGACGCCAGACGCTGCTACTATTGTGACATCACCAACGTTGAAAACTGCCCAGGTGTCCAGATAACCTATGCAGAAGAAAATGACTGCTACACAGGTCGTGGTGCTGCCCTTGGCCTCCCGACGATCATCACCAAGGGCTGCATGGAGTCCAGCCAGTGTGGAAAAGAGCAACAATTCACATACATGGACACCAACTACAATCTGCTCACCTTTTGCTGTCATTCAGAGCTGTGCAACAGGGTCATCCGAATTCAAAACCAAACTCTGAGTACTGCCACTTCCTCTGCCACCACTGTACACTCTGCTAAGACTGTCTTGGTGATGGTCATTTTATTTCTCCTCTGGGCATTGTAAAGGGATGAATTCCTGCCTCACTCCAGCCATGTCTCATCCTCTGCTCCCTTTCCTCATGTGATTTCTGTTAATAAAGTGGCTGGATGCAGATCTTATATTGCATTGTGTGATTCATTTGAGGGCCCTAGAAGAGATGGGGAAGGGAGATACCTGGCAGATGGAAGGAGTGTCATCCATAGGAGCTTTTATCTTTCTATATATCTCTGTGTGCATACCTGTATAGTGATGTGTGTATGTGTGTGTATATATATGTATATATATACACATGTATATATATACATATATGTGTGTATATATATGCATACACATATATATATATAAATCAATTTATATCAAAAGATATACATTTGTACACATGTATATTCTTCTAAGTATTTTCATGTACATAGGGCTTTCTCGGTACTGGGATAGAATGAGAAGTGAATGCTTATGAGATTTTTAAAACAGTTAAGAAACATCCCTTCCATATTTTTTTTGACCCTTTCTTTCAGAAAAATGGGGGAAAATACATGCTGAATTGAAAGGGAGTACAATTGGTATCCCAGATCTCACATGGGGCATCTGTGGGTCTGTAGTACCAGTGATGCTTATTTTTTGCTGGTTGCTTCATGGAAAGAATGGCACGCCACTATTTTTGGCTGTTGTTATGCTTGAGGTTCCATTGGTTCCCATCCTGCTTTGAACCAATGGAACCTCTTCCTGCTTTCCCTTTGGATGGAGCACTTTCTATTACCCACCTTTTTGGGGAGGGCTTCAGCTAGCTAATTCTGTATGCTCAGTACACTTTTGCTCAAAGCAGATGAAGAATGCTGGTGCCTTAAAAAGGCACCTTTTTAAAAAATTTCTCCTTCTCCTTCTCCTCCCTCCTCCTCCTCCTTCTCCCTCCTCCTCCTCCTTCTCCCTCCTCCTCCTCCTTCTTCCTCCTCCTCCTTCTTCCTCCTCCTCCTTCTCCTTCCTCCTCCTTCTTCTTTTCTTCTACCTGACATAGAAACCACTTAGCACTGTGGAAAATGGTGGTCAGAAAACATGGCTGAACTTGTATTCCACGGAACTTCTGACTGATTGGTTACTGCAGCAATTGCTGAACTCACTGTTTCCTGGAATCACCAAGGTGGCTAGTACCCATGGCAACTTCTCAGCGTTTCTGGCCTACAGAGCAACTTTGAGCTGATTGGTTGCCATGGTAACTGTTGCTCTTACTACAAGCCAGGGATTTTCTCATGATGTCTTGACCTAGTGATTGTGAAGGCAGGGGGGAGTAACTTTTAATTGTTGATTTTAATTGGATTTCACGGTATACAAATGCTTATTGCATTTTAAACCTTGAACTGTAATGGTTAGAACTAGCCCAAAATATTTGGTATAATTCAGCAAAGGGTTTGTTTTTGTCATTGGCGTTATGATTAAATTCATTTTTTAAGTGTCTGAAGGGTGTCATGAAAGAAAGAAAACCCTAGATGATGTGATGGTCAGAAATTGAAGCTTTTGTTCCCAGTGGCAGAAGTATTAATGTTTAGGGAACTTTTGAGGGATTTAAGGGAGAGCTAAAGAGAAAGCCTTTATCATTTTCACGGATCAATTTCATGGTATTGGCTTGAACAATATTCAAGGAGCCTAAAGAGAAAAATATTCCCTGCTTCTTCAAGGTAAAAATGGAAATGAAGCATGTTTTTGTTTTGTTTGTTTTGTTTTGCAAGGCAATTGGGATTAAGTGGCTTGCCCAGGGTCACATGGCTAAGAAATGTTAGGTTTCTGAGGTCAGATTTAAACTCAGGTCCTCCTGACTCCAGGAGCAGTGCTCTCCATGACACCATCTGGCTGCTCTGAAAAGAAGTATTTTCAAAGGAAGTACAGTAAAAATAAATTCTATTTTTATGTTAAGTAATTAAATTGGGATAGAGAGAATAAATATATTTTAGTGTGTATTATAAATATTATCTCACTTGAACTTTAAAGCAACCCTGTGAGAAAGGTTCCATGATTATACCCATTTTACAATTGAAGAAACTAAGGCATACAGAAGTTAAATAACTTGCCTACATTCACACAAATACATAAGTGTTGGAGTTTAAATTTGACTTCAGGTCTTCTTGACTTCAAGCATTGCATTCTATGTGCTGCTTATGTAGAGGTAACTAGGTTTTTAAATTTTAAAAAATTGAGGACAGAGAAGTGTTCAATTACCTTAAGTGAAGAATGCAATGCAAATTATGCAGAAAATAGTTACAGGTGGAAAATAAGCTTTCTGATCAGGAGCTTTCTTTGAAGAATATGTTGGATTATAATAAATTAGGATTATAAGAGTGAAAATAGAAATGGGGATAATCAGAATTGGGCATTACAGCATATATTTTAAAGAGCCTCTTTTTTTCTTTTTTTTTTTTTTGTGGATGCAATTGGGATTAAGTGATGTGCCCAGGGTCACAAAGCTAGGAAGTGTAAAGTATCTGAGGTCACATTTGAACTCAGGTCCTCCTGACTTCAAGGCTGGTGCTCTATCCACTGAGCTACCTAGCTGCCCCAAGCCTCATTTTTTTTTCCATTTTGTCCTGTCTCTATTGAATCACTTCTTGGAGAATGACTTGCTGTACAGAAAAATTAGAGTTTGATTGTGGATGGATTCTAGAAAGTTTGTTGTTACGATTTTCTTTAGGGGTAGCTAGTGCGTTCTTTGTATTTTTACATTTTTTTCTAGTTATAATAGGTCTGGGAAGTTTTCATTCTCAGTTTCTTAGAACATGAAACTAAATACCATGAAAACATGGTATTTATGCTCTCTTTTGGTCAATAGTATTTATTTTTCTAAATACACATAAACGTAGTTTTCTGCATTCATCTTTGTAATATTTTCTGTGCCATATTATTTCCCCCTCCCTCTTTTATCCCTGCCCCCCCTTGCCCAATACAGGAAGCATTTGTTTTTACTTTTTTAAAACTCATTTCCATATTAATGATGTTTTGCAAGAAAAATCAGACTAAAATGGAGAAAACCATGAGAAGTAAAAAGAAACAAAAATAAGGTGAAAATACTATGCTTTGATCCACATTCAGTCTCCATAGTTATCTCTGTGGATGCAGATGGCGTTTTCCATCCCAAGTCTGTTGGAATTGTCTTGAATCACCACATTGCTGAGAACGAGTCTGTCACAGTTGCTGTGCTGTATATATTATTCTCCTGCTTCTCTTCTCTTCATTCAGCATCAGATCATATAAGTCTCTCCAGCCTTTTCTGAAATCAGTCCTCTCATCATTTCTTGTAGAACGATAATAGTCCCTTCTGTTCACATACTATTACTTATTAAGCTATTCCCCAACTGATAGGCATCTACTGAATTTTTAATTCATTGCCATGTTCTCTTTTTGTTCATGGCATTTCAGTAGTCCACTGATTCTTGATGGCTTGGTTCCTATGCCAGTTGTTTTTGATAACAGTATACGTCTTGTTTTCTTCTATTTTCCCCAGCCTTTTTGCCTTTGTTTTAATATTGTCTTCTGCAGTATAAAATCCTGTTTTGTCCATTTTAACTTTAAGACAGGCTTTGACTTGGATATGGGTTTGTGTTGTTTGTATTAAACAATTAATCTACCTCCCAACTGTCTCACGTTTTCTTCCTTCTCTACTAATTTTCTTCTAGAACTTTCATTTCACATTCAATATGACTTTGTAACTCATCATTTCTTCCAGAAATTTGAGTTGACTTTGTAATCAAATTGTGTTTGTTTGTGGCTTTGCATCTTATAGATGTTCAAGAGTTCTTTTTCTACAGTGTTCCTGACTCCATGATAACTCTTCAGCATGGGTGTCTTATTTTATTTGCTTATTCTTCCATAGTTTCTGAATTGGGACTTAAGTGAATGTAGGAACCCTGTAAGATACTGAACCAATTCTGTTAATGCCTGCCATTGCGTTTTCCTGCTATTTCTTTTCAAGTGTTCTTGGCGCACAGTACCTCAAATCCAGGGAAGAGCAAACTTTCTGTGAGCCCCAGAAGCAGTCTGTTCTCAAGTAAAATCTTGATCCCAGCAGGTAGAAGGCTTTAAAGGTTCAAAACAATAGAACTGCAGGCTTCTCCTTGGTTATTTAGATGCAACCCCACCCTGGTTATAGGGACTGAATACAATATACTGATTTGGGATCACAGCAACATACTTGCAGGCTTACTTCAGTTCTTGTTCACTTCCCAGTACATACCCATATGACACAAATGTACAGTATTGACATGAAAATAGCAACAGACTAATAACACAGGCCTTCCCAGATGGACTCAGCTCTCTGTTTCCTGCCTATCACTTGCTGTCTCCCTATATTGGTCTTGACTAGACCCCTGTTGTTTCTTCTTGGATATCCCAACCTGTAAGAGATTTGCAAGTCTTATTTGATCTTTGCTGGAGTAGTTGTAGGAGAGAATTGGACTATACTGTTTTTCTTCTCAGGATGGACTTTTGACATGAAGACACTTGGGTGATTTCCAGAGAAATATAAAAAGCCACCTTGAAAATCTTTAAAACAATTACTACCAAGAGAATGGTCTGGTAGGGGCACTTTATAGTACTTTTCATTTGCAGAGTTCCATTGGCTGGGAGAGCTTATGATTTGTCTTTTCTTATTCAGGAGAAGTTTCCAGAGAACCAAACTTGAGAGTGATATAAAGAATACTTTCCTAATAATTAGAACTACCTAAAAGTTCAGTGGGCAGGTGGCTGGTGTTATGGATAGAGCACTACTTCTAGGGTTAGGAAGACCTGAGTTCAAATATAACCTTATACATGTACTACCTCTGTGACGCTGGCTGGGCAAGTCATTTCACCCCATTTGTCTCCATTTCCTCTTCTGTAAAATGAGTTGGAAAAGGAAACAGCAAACCACTCCAGTATCTTTTCCAGGAAAACTCCAAATGGGGTCACAGTCCAACATGAGTGAAACATCTCAAAAATAGCAACATACAAAAGCAGAATAGACCACCTTTGGAAGTAGTGTGCTTCCCTTCATTAGAAGTTCATCAATGGCTTGTTCAATTTCTTTTTTCTAAACCAGGACTATTTAAATATATTTTTCCTCTTTTGTTAATTTGGAAAGCCTATGTTTTGTAAATATCCATCCATTTCACTTAGATTGTCAGATTTATTGGCATACAACTGGGCTAAGTAATTCCTAATTATTCCCTTATTAGAAGTTAACAAAGACTGGATAGCTTTTTGTTGGGAATATTGTAGAGGGTATCCATATTCAGACATTAGATTGAACGAGATAACTTCCAAGATCCATTTTGACTTTGCCATTTTTGAAGGGCACCATGTGTACTTTGTTGTACTGTTAGATTCTATATAGTTGTGACCAAATCATCTGTATTTACTCTTTATTTACTCACGTGCTTTTTAAAAATCCTTAGCCTTATGGAGACTTTCCTGTTGGAATGATTTTGGTAGAATTGATAACATGGAATGTATTTATCTGTACAGAAATGTAACTAAACTAAGCCAATCTAATTAACTTTTTTAAAAAATCAGTTTAATTTTTTAACATTCTTTTCTTTTAAAATCTTGACTTACAAATTTTTTCCTGCCCTCCCATCTCTTTCCATACCACCTGAAAAGGCAGACAAGTGATGTAATGTGAAACCATGCACAACATGTTTCTAATTAACCTTATCACAAAAAGAAAAAAAAGTGAGTAAATTATACTTCACTTTGCATTTAAAGTTCATCAGTTTTCTTTCTGGAGGTGGATAACACTTTTTCATTGTGAGTCATTTGGAATGATTTTGGATCACTGTATTAGTCATGGTAGCCAAGTCATTTTACATTTGATCATCTTTACAACATTGCAGTTATTATACACAATGATCTCCTGGTTCTTCTGACATTACTCTGCATCAGTTCGTGTAACTCTTACCATGTTTTTGTTTTTATGAAACCACCCCCTCATTGTTTCGTATGGCTCAGTAATATTCTATCATATGCACATGCCGCAAGTTGTTCAGACATTCTTAAGTATCCCCTTAATTTCCCATTCTTGACCACCATAAAAAGAATTGCTACAAACATTTTTGTACATATACTTTTCATTTTTCTTTTATCTCTTTGGGATACGGACTTAGTATCAGTATTGTTGAGTAAAATGGCATGCAGTTGTGCACCCCTTTACACATATTTCCAAATTGTTCTTCAGAATGGTTGGATCAGTTCACAACTCCATCAACAATTCATCAGTGTACCTATTTTCCCTCATGCTCTCCAGCATTTGTCATTTCTGATAGTTGTGACGTGGTGCCTCATATTTTAATTCGTATTTCTCTCATTATTAGAGCATTTTTTCATATGTCTATAGATATCTTTATTCTTCTGAAAAGTACCTGTTGATGTACTTTGATCATCCATCATTTGGGGAATTCCTCTTATTTTTATAAATGTGACTTAGTTCCCCATCTATTAGAGAAATGAAGTTTTTCTGAGAAAGTGACAGTGAATTTTCTTGATGTTACTTCATTGTCTGTGGTACCTTTTAGCAAAATTCCCTGATTAACTTTAAAAAAAAATTCAGTAGGATTTTATTTTTCAAATGCATGTTAAGATAGTTTTCAACATTTATTTTTGGAGGACTATGTGTTATAAATTTCTCTTCCCCCCCCTTCCTTACTTTTCTCTTTCCCAAGACATCAAATAATCTAAAATAGGTCAAATATGGGCAATTCTTTTAAACATATTTGCATATTTGTCGTGTTGTGCAAGAAGAATCAGACCAAAAGGGAAAAAAATGAGAAAGAAAGAAAAAAACAAAAAGTGAAAATACAGTGCTTCAATCCGTATTTCGTCTCCATAGTTTTCTCACTGGCTATGTATGGCATTTTCCAAGCCATGTCTATTGGAATTGCCTTGAATTGTTAAGAGCCAAGTTCATCACAGGTGATCTTGTTACTGCACACAATGCTCTGTCTTCATTCAGCACCTGATTATCTTCTAAAATTAGATCTGTTTTAAATTAGGTTGTTTGAGGTCATGATTACTACCCTTGCTATCTTTTTGTACTGCTACTTTCAGAGCTAATTTGGTGGGTCAGTATTTCCAAGGTGGTGTGATGCAGGAAGAAGTAGGATCAGTGCTCTTCTGATTTGTGCTTTGGTCTTTAGTCAGAAAATGATCCTGCTCCTATGTAGGCACAAGTGGTACTGCTCATTGTGGTGCCTGTAGAAATATGAGCCCAGCCCATGACCAAAGACAAATGCTCCCCTCTGCCCTGAAACTGTGATCCAGGATTGTGTATAAGCAGCAGAGTTTCCGGTAAGTGTTAGCTGCTGACATTGCTGGCAAAAGGTCCCTTGTAACTTTGACCAGTTGTCTAATTCCCTTTGAGCTGAGAGCTGAGTGCTCCTGAAGCTATAACTGCTGCTGTTGCTCTCATAGCTACCTCCAAGGCCCACTGGTCTTGCTGTTTCTCTGCTCTGGGCTGTCTCCTGTCTTAGTGTCACAGACCTTTCATGGCTACCTTTTTAAGTTGTCTTAAGCTGGGAAAATAGGTCACTGAACTTTTCTGGGCTTTTCTGCTTCAGAATTCGATTTGAAGAATTATTTTATACAGACACTCTGTTGGTGTGGAATGTTGAAAGAATTTAGCTAGGTTGCCGTCTGTATTCTGCCATCTTGACCTAATTAGCATTTGGGGATCACTTGCCAGGAGTCGGCTTTAAAATGACAACATTTCCTAATAATCTTGTATTTCCAGTGTGCCCAAATAAGCTTTTCCCTGGTATTCCATACTTTGTTGAGGTTTCCCCACTTTGCTGCCAATATCTTCACATCCACACTTGAAATTTATTATTGGTGGAACTTCATAACAGTTGAGGTATACCACAGATAGTTCATAACAGACTTACTTTGCTTTATTTTGTTCTGAATTATGTCATTGAGTAAAACATAACCATTTTATGGTAATAGAGTGGAAGTGTGCTCAATCATAAAAAGCAATAAGGTTAACCAGCAAAGAGAAAAAGTTGAGTTTAAGTAAACTCACTTTTTGGTAAATAGTATATTATTTTTCCCAATTACATGTAAAGATAGTTTTCAACATTCATTTTTGTAAGATGTTGAGTTTCAATTTTTTTCCTCTCACCTTCACTTCCATTACCCCCCCCCCACTTTGTCAAGATGGCAAGTGATCTGATATAGGGTATACATGTGCAATCATGTAAACAAATTTTCACATAAGTCTTGTGGTGAAAGAAGAAATGGAACAAAATGGAAAAGCCATAAAAAAGGAAAAAGTCAAAATGATATGCTTTAATCTGCAGTCAGACTCCATGGTTTTTTGGTCTAAATGTGGATAGCATTTTCCATCCTGAGTCTTTTGGAAAACAGTCCCTATTTCATGGAAGTATTTGATTTATTAATCATTTTTTCTGAGGTCTGACAGACATGTTGGTGATTAAGTTAACTTCTTCAAAAATACTTATATTCTCTAGGGAACATTCATTTGATCTACCCTTGGGGAAGTCTTAGTATAATGGCATTTTTGCTGGTTGATTGTAATTCAGAAAAGTCTTAAGAAATGAGCAAGATTAGGAGCAAGCTCAACCATATTTGGGCATTATAAATTCTTATGAAGGATTCACGTAGCAGTGGCTTTGTGCATTAGTTCATGATCTGTTGCCATTATTGTCTCTCAATCACATTATTTTCCAAGTTAAGACCCAGAGCTCATTATACACCAATGACCCTAGTCATTTCCTTTTGTAGGCCTTCCTTTTTAGCTGATTTGATTTATCTTGAACTTTTGTAGGTCAGGGATCTGATCAATAGCAGGACTACATGGTTCATAGTGGATAGTCAAAAATAGTTTTAATAAAGGTAAATCACAGAATAATAGAACTAAGAGTTTTGCAAATAAAACACACAGAATAGCGAGTGAGATAAAGTACATATAGTTGGATTAATTTAGTCCATCTATAAAAATGGAAAACTCACAGGAAGAGTATCAGATAAGCTTTTTGACTGTTCCTGCACGTAGTCATTGATGGGGATGACTAGAGCTCTCACTGTTCCTTTGTTTCTCAGGTTTGCCTGATAGGGATTGTGTAGTAGGGTTCAAAATTTCTAAGTTTTCTTTCTTTAAGCTGAATAAAATTAGATCGATCTCCTGGGTCATGAAATGATGAAGTATTCCAGTTTATCTTCATCATTGAGGTTTGAGGAGGCAGGGCGGCTAGATGTTAAATATTCATTCTTCATCTTTGGAAGGTTTGAAACAATTTGTCTTATCATTTGTATTTTTGCCATCATCATCACTTAGTCCATATGAAGGCCACCTTTGCCTTCTTAAAGGAAGGACAGAGACAGAGAGGGAGGGAGAAGGGGAAAGTGGTGGCAGGCAAGCAGGCACATTTAAGAAACAAAATTTCCCATTCCTTATCTGTGTAGTATTAAGCTTATGTTTTATACCTGTTTCAAGGAGAATTTTTAAGTATCAATTGATATGTTCTGTATGCTAAAGGTAAGGGGCATGCTCAAGTTGGTTTTTTCTACTTTCAATATAAAGTAAAAGCCATCATATTAGTTCTAGTACCTTCCTTATGAGATTTCTTTATTATATATGTGTATATATACATATTAATAATTTATATTTTTACATAAAATCATGTGTCATATATACAAAACATTTTAAGTTAATTATATATATTTGTGTTTGGAAATACCATATGTAGACATATGTATTTTCTTCAACTCTAAAATGGATATAATAATAGCATCTAACTTTTGGGATTGTTATGGGGATTCAGTGAAATAATGTGTGGAAAGAATCTAGCACATGGGGCAGCTAGGTGGCACAGTGGATAGAGCACCAGCCCTGAAATCAGGAGGACCCGAGTTCAAATCTGGTCTCAGACACTTAACACTTCCTAGCTGTATGACCCTGGGCAAGTCACTTAACCCCAATCGCTTCAGGGGAAAAAAGCCTACCACATGAAAAGTATATGTACATGTTTATTCTTTTCCTATTCTTGCTTAAGTGTTTGTCTTGGTATAGCAAAGTGATAATACTACTGTACACCCACATAGTTGGATTGTATCTGCAGTGATTTGTGCAATTCTGGACATATTTCTTGTTACTGGCAAGCTCTAATATACCCAGAAGAGGGCAGTCAAGGTGGAAGTGAGGCTGGAGACCATGCCAGAAGAGAAGTGAATGAAAGAACTGGAGATGTTTAATCTGGAATAAAGAAAACCTAGTGGGGACAAGATGGGTTTCTTAATGTGTTTCATTTGAAGGGTTATATATAAGAAGGATTGGCCCATTCTGCATGGCCTCTGAGGATGGAAAGTAGAGGTAGAACTTAGAGAAGGATTTAGACTTGAGGAAAGAACCAACTTCTACAAGTGGAAGGAGTTACCCTTAGGCAATAGTAGGGAGTTTTCACTTGAGGTCTTTTTTATTATTTCTTTAATATTTTCCCTAATTACATTTTAATTTGTTATATATTTGTTTTTAAAATTTTTCAGTTCCAGATTCTCTGCCTTATCCCCACCCCCACCTGCTATTAAGAAACCTTATGTGGGGGCAGCTAGGTGGCGCAGTGGTTAGAGCACCAGCCCTGAAGTCAGGAGGACCTGAGTTCAAATCTGGTCTCAGACACTTCCTAGCTGTGTGACCCTGGGCAAGTCACTTAACCCCAATTGCCTCAGCAAAAAAGCAAAAAAAAAAAAAAAGAAACCTTATGTGAACTTATGCAAATCATTTTCATAAGTCATTTTGTGAAAGAAAATGCATATCTCCCATCCTTTAAAAAAAAACGGTGCCCTGTCCCAAACTTGAGGGGCTTTGTGCAGCTGTTTTCAGAGATCCTTTTGGGGCTGACCACAAGTACTCCTTTCTGCTCGGGAGCTGGGAGGAATGCCCCCATCCCTCTGTAGCCGCAAGACCTAGTGTGCTACAGCAATGGAGTCCGTCCTCCAGGCTGTCTGAGATCTCTTGTGAGCTGAGGCTTCAGGAGGCCACCATGGCCCATGCCCACTCTTGGTCTGATGATTTCCCAAGACTGTCTCCCCCTGACAGACCTCATCTGCCGACCTTTGGTGTCTCTGGGCTGAGAGGGCTAGGAATGCCAGTGCTGCTGATTCAGAGGCCCCTATCCCTGTTTCTGCTTTGCTGGTGCTGGGGCCATGGATTTACTAGCTCACCCTGCATTGGACCTGCACACTAGACTCCCACACTAGTGCCATAGACATTTTCTACTGATCTTCTAAGTTGTCTTTGGCTAGAACATGTTCTACTCCATCTTTTTGGGTGTTCTGATGCTGTTGGAGTAGTTTGGGGGAGAGGTCAGGTGACCTCCTACCTTTTACTCCGCCATCTAGTCTCTTCCTCCTTCCTGCTAGAGGTCTTCAAGCAAAGATTTGCCAAATACACTACAGTATTAAGGATTCTTATTCAGGTGTATATTAAATTACTTGACTTTTCAGGTCCTTTCCAATTATGAGATTCTGTGAGTCTGTGGATTTGAATAGATTGTTTTGGATAATGTTAATCATATTTAAATTTAGAAATTCTCATTTCGAAAAAACCATATGTAGTAAAATAGAGAAAGAGTAGATCAATGAATTGGGCTTACTATTAAAAAAAAAACAAGAAAAAGAACAAATTAAAAATCCTCAATTAAATACCAAATTGGAAATTCTGAAAATAAAAGGGGAGATTAATAAAATTGAAAATAAGAAAACCATTGAATTAATAAATAAAAGAGTTGGTTTTATGAAAAAACCAACAAAATAGATAAGCCTCTAGTTAATTGAATTAGAAAAACAAAACAGGAAAATCAAATTGTTACTCTCAAAAATGATAAGGGAGAACTCTCCTCGAATGAAGAGGAAATTAGAGCAATAATTAGGAGTTACTTTGCCCAACTTTATGCCAATAAATTTGCTAATCTAAATGAAATGAATAGCTAAAAAAAATATAGATTGCCCAGGTTAACAGAAGAGGAAATAAATTATTTAAATAGCCCCATTTTAGAAAAAGAAATAGAACAAGCTATTAACCAACTCCCTAAGAAAAAATCCCCAGGACCAGATGGATTTACAAGTGAATTCTACCAAACATTCAAAGAACAATTAATTCCAATACTATGTAAACTATTTGAAAGAATAGGGAAAGAAGGTATACTACCAAATTCCTTCTACGATACAGATATGGTGCAATAGCTAAACCAGGTAGGGTGAAAACAGAGAAGGAAAACTATAGACTAATTTCCCTAATGAATATTGATGCAAAAATTTTAAATAAGATATTAGCAATGAGATTACAGAAAGTCATCCCCAGGATAGTATACTATGACCGAGTAGGATTTATACCAGGGATGCAGGGCTGGTTCAATATTAGGAAAAATAGCAGCATAATCAATTATATTAATAATCAAACTAACAAAAATGATATGATTATCTCTATAGATGCAGAAAAAAACATTTGATAAAACCCAACACCCATTCCTATTACAAACACTAGAGAGTATAGGAATAAATGGGCTTTTCCTTAAAATGATTAGTAGCATCAATTTAAAACCATCAGCAAGCATCGTATGTAATGGAGACAAACTAGAACCATTCCCAATAAGATCAGGAGTGAAACAAGGCTGCCCACTGTCACCTTTACTATTTAATATTGTCTTAGAAATGCTAGCTTTGGCAGTAAGAGAAGAAAAAGAGGTAAAAGGAATTAGAGTAGGTAATGAGGAAACGAAATTATCACTCTTTGCAGATGATATGATGGTATACTTAGAGAATCCTAGAGACTCAACTAAAATCTACTAGAAACAATTCACAACTTTAGCAAAGTTGCAGGATACAAAATAAATGCACATAAATCATCAGCATTTTTATACATCACTAAGAAAATCCAACAGCAAGAGATACAAAGAGAAATTCCATTTAAAATAAATGTTGATAGTATAAAATATTTGGGAATCTATCTACCAAGGAAAAGTCAGGAACTATGTGAACTAAACTACAAAACACTTTCCACACAAATAAAATCAGACCTAGTCAGTTGGAAAAATATCAAGAGCTCATGGGTAGGCTGAGCGAATATAATAAAAATGACAGTACTACCCAAATTAATACACTTATTTAGTGCCATACCAATCAAACTCCCAAGAAATTATTTTGCAGATCTAGAAAAAATAGTAGCAAAGTTCATCTGGAAGAACAAAAGGTCAAGAATCTCAAGGGAATTAATGAAAAAAAGGCTGATGAAGGTGGCCTTGCTGTGCCAGATCTAAAATAATATTATAAAGCAGAGGTCATCAAAACCATTTGGTACTGGCTGAGAAATAGAGTAGTTGATCAGTGGCATAGGATAGGATCACAGGACAAATTAGGCAATAACTATAGCAATTTAGTGTTTGATAAACCCAAAGACCCCAGCTTTTGGGATAAGTACTCACTATTTGACAAAAACTGCTGGGAAAATTGGAAACTAGTGTGGAAGAAATTAGGGCTTGATCCACACCTAACACCACATACCAAGATAAGATCTAAATGGGTTCATGATCTAGATATAATAAGTGATATTATAAGTAAATTAGAGGAACATAGTATAGTTTACCTCTCAGACCTGTGGAGATGGAATAAATTTATGTCCATAGAAGACTTGGGACTCTTAATTGAACACCAGATGGATAATTTTGACTCTATTAAGTTAAAAAGTTTTTGTACAAACAAAACTAATGCAGACAAGATTAGGAGGGAAGCAACAAATTGGGAAATCTTTACAATTAAGGGTTCTGATAAAGGTCTCATCTCTAAAACATATAGAGAATCGTCTCATATTTCACTCTCCAATTGATAAATGGTCAAAGGATATGAACAGACAATTTTCAGATGATGAAATTAAAACTATAATCATATGAAAAGGTGCTCCAAATCACTATTGATCAGAGAAATGCAAATTAAGACAACTCTGAGGTACCACTACACACCTGTCACATTGGCTAAAATGACAGGAAAAGATAACAATGAATGTTGGAGGGGATGTGGGAAAACTGGGACACTGATGCATTGCTGGTGGAACTGTGAACGGATCCAACCATTCTGGAGAACGATTTGGAACTATGCTCAGAAAGTGATCAAACTGTGCATACCCTTTGACCCAGCAGCATTTCTATTGGGCCTATATCCCAAAGAAATCATAAAGGAAGGAAAGGGCCCCACATGTGCAAGAATGTTTGTGGCAGCCCTTTTTGTAGTGGCTAGAAACTGGAAACTGAATGGATGCCCATCATTTGGAGAATGGCTGAATGAATTGTGTATATGAATGTTATATGAGATATTATTGTTCTGTAAGAAATGACCAGCAGGATGATTTCAGAGAGGCCTGGAGAGACTTGCATGAACTGATGCTGAGTGAATTGAGCAGAACCAGGAGATCATTATATACGGCAATAACAATACTATATGATGATCACTTCTGATGGACATGGCTCTCTTCAACAAGGAAATGTTTCAAACCAGTTCCAATTGTTCACTGAAGAAAGCCATATACATCCAGAGAGAGGCATGTGAAATGTGGACCACAACATAACATTTTCATGCTCTCAATTGATGTT
>JAJPUD010007804.1:0-16796 GCA_023553655.1 Myrmecobius fasciatus | reverse complement strand
GGAAATCTTTGTAAGGGTCAATGTTGAAGAACTACCCATACATATGTTGTACAAATAAAAAGCTTTAATAAAAAAAAGATAGAGTAAATAGCTCAGGAAATATAATCACCTCTGTGATTGTAGAATGATAACAATAGTAATAATAATAACAATAGTTGTTTAAAACAAAAGAAAAGCCATATGTAGCATTCTCCATGTTTTCAGTCATCTCTTTTGGAGCATTTGCATCCCAACATCAGATATATGAAGGCCACTTTTTGTTTTGGTTTTGTATATGGAGGTGCTTTTCAAATGCCCTTGCTCATAGAAGGTTTTGTAACCATTTTCTACTTGGTTGTATTGATATAGTATATGTATGTCTTCGTGGGTGCTAATGGGCATAGTTGAGATCTAAAGCTAAGAAGAGATTTTGCTATAGCTACAGCTTTTATGATATACTATGAGGAGGAAACAATGCAAACTTCTTACTGTAATGAAAATTTTAGCTATGCCCTGTTACTTCTATCAATTTAACCATAATGTATAAACTATCCACCTTGAAGAAGGTATAATTTAGGGCCTGGAGACTCCAATCAAGCTCTAATACCTAGCACTTTATCTCTCAATTAGTTACTTAGCTGGAAGGCAATTTCATTTGCCCCCTATTGGGCAATAATTTGCTTTGTCACATAATAGAAAGAAATGATTTCCTCATCGTTCATTATGTGAACATGTGAATTATGTGAACAGCAAGTATTTTTTTCAAATCTCCCAATAAATTATTTTCTGACATCTGGCCTATTTACCCTGGCCTTATAAAAATGAATTTTTCTTCTCCCTCCTCATATGCATGAGAGAGAGTTAGCACTTTTCAGGATTAATTCATGACAAAAAGCATAACTATTCAACTCTTTTGTTCTTTTTCTTTGCCAATTCTAATGGGCATTTAGATTAGGAAGCCTGGAATAAAAATGATGAAGGGAACTTTGAAATCCTGAGAAGTGAGATAGAGGCAACATGGCAGAGTAGGAAGGTTGCAAGCTTTGAAGCCAAGGAGTGTCCTTATCCAGTCTCAAACACTTAAGACTTCTGTGACTATAAGACTTTATGAACCCCATCTGTAAGCTGAGGATATCTCTAGATGTGCCTGACAAGATTCTAAAGTACAAATGGCATGGGGTATATATAGTAAGTTGAAAGAAATACATACATATACATGTATATATAAACAAACACATGTCAAGTAAGAATAAGAAGGCAGTTACTTTCTCTCACTGAAGAGTCTTAGAATATGTCATTATTTTCTTTTTTTAAATTTTATTTTATTTGCAAAACATATGTATGGGTAATTCTTCAACATTAACCCTTACAAAGCTTTCTGTTACAAATTTTTCCCCCCAACTCCCCACCCCTCCCCTAGATGGCAGGATATCTACTACATGTTAATTATGTTAAAATACTTGATATGTCATTATTTTCAGAAAATAGGATAGAAGATATCTGGTGTGATATGGCAATTAAAACAGTCATTGTGATCAGGGCTGCATTTGCAGCCAAGGAATGAGCAGAAGATAGTCCCTTTCTACTTTACTCTGGTCAGAACATCTTGAGTACTGCATACTGTTGTGGTTATCGCAATTTAGGTATAACTAAATATAGGTATAAGAAATCTAGAATTGATTATTAATAACAATAGTTTGTAAGCACTTAAAAAGAAAAGAAAGTCTGGGTTCATTGAAAACAAATCAGGCTACATTGTTGGTGGAACTATGAATCGATCCAGCCATTCTGGAGAGCAATTTGGAACTATGCTCAAAAAGTTATCAAACTGTGCATACTCTTTGACCCAGCAGCGTTTCTATTGGGCCTATATGTGTGCACGTGTGCAAGAATGTTTGTGGCAGCCCTTTTTGTAGTGGCTAGAAACTGGAAACTGAGTGGATGCCCATCAATTGGAGAATGGCTGAACAAATTATGGTATATGAATGTTATGGAATATTATTGTTCTATAAGAAACAACCAGCAGGACGATTTCAGAGAGGCCTGGAGAGACTTGGATGGACTGATGCTGAGTGAAATGAGCAGAACTAAGAGATCATTATACACAGCAACAACAATGCTATATGAGGATCAGTACTAAGGGACATGACTCTCTTCAACAATGAAATTTTTCAAACCAATTCCAATTGTTCAGTGAAGAAAGCCATATACACCCAGAGAGAGGGATGTGAAATGTGGACCACAACATAACATTTTCGTGTTCTCTATCGATGTTTGCTTACGTTTTGTTTCCTTTCTCTGATTTTTTTTCTTGTAGATACGATTTTTCTTACACAACAATGATAAGTGTGGCAATATGTATACATATATTCTATTTGTCAAGTATTTTTTTAATTTTATTTGCATAACATATGTGTGGGTAATTCTTCAACATTAACCCTTACATAGCTTTCTGTTACAAATTTTCCCCCCAACTCCTCACCCCTCCCCTAGATGGCAGGATATCCGCTACATGTTAATTATGTTAAAATACTTGACAAATCGAATATATGTATACATATTTCCACACTTATCATTGTTGTTCAAGAAAAATCCTATCTACATGAAAGATATATCAGATAAAGGAAAGACAATGTAAGCAAACATCAATCAAGAGTATGAGAATGTTATCTTGTGGTCCACATTTCACATCCCTCTCTCTGGGTGTATATGGCTTTCTTCACCGAACAATTGGAGCTGGTTTGAAACATTTCATTGTTGAAGGGAGCCATGTCCATCAGAATTGATCATCATATAGTGTTGTTGTTGCCGTGTATAATGATCTCCTGGTTCTGCTCTCTTCACTCAGCATCAGTTCATTCAAGTCCCTCCAGGCCTCTCTGAAATCGTCCTGCTGGTTGTTTCTTACAGAGCAATAATATTCCATAACATTCATATACCATAATTTATTCAGCCACTCTCCAATTGATGGGCATCCATTCAGTTTCCAGTTTCTAGTCACTACAAACAGGGCTGCCACAAAATTCTTGCACATATGGGTCCCTTTCCCTCCTCTTAAGATCTGTTTGGGATATAGGCCCAGTAGAAACACTGCTGGGTCAAAGGGTATGCACAGTTTGATAACTTTTTGAGCATAGCTCCAAATTGTTCTCCAGAATGGTTGCATCCGTTCACAGCTCCACCATCAATGTATCAGTGTCCCAGCCCTCCCACATCCCCTCCAACATTCATCATTAACTTTTCCTGTCATTTTAGCCAATCTGACAGGTGTGTAGTGGTACCTCAGAGTTGTCCTAATTTGCATTTTTCTGATCAATAGTGATTTGAAGCATCTTTTCATATGACTATAAATAGTTTTAATTTCATCCTCTGAAAATTGTCTGTTCATATCGTTTGTATTTGTCAAGTATTTTAACATAATTAACATGTAGTGGATTTCCTGCCATCTAGGGGAGGGGTAGGGATTAGGGGGGAAAAATTTGTAACAGAAAGCTTTGTAATGGTCATTGTTGAAGAATTACCCATACATATCTTTTGCAAATAAAAAGTTTTAATTAAAAAAAAGAAAACATCAGGGAAGCCTAATTCCAAGTTACTTTTTTCTCACAGAAATATTAGACCAAAAGAAGAGAGGAGTACTAAGGACAAAATGAATTCTCATGGAGTATTTGATAGTCTTTCAAGACCTGCAAAACTGTGACCTGGGTGACAGTACAGGTAGGGGAGTAACTTTAATATTATTTATCATAATTATCTGTTTATAACCTCACTACTGGAATATAAGCCAAAGCCTTCTTATAATGCATTAATATGAGCAGTGTCTACGTTGGAGAAGATAATATTTACTGAGAGAAGTTATTAACAATTAATTAAAATAGCAATCAGACTTTTCTCCTCTTATTTCCTCCTTTAGGGCCCAGGCGCTGTAGAAGGCCAGTCAGTCTCTGAAAACAGTGACTGATTGGTGAGATTGCCCTAAGCCTTGGGGAACATGTTACTCTATCTTGAGCTAGACTCTGCCCAACTAGGAGATTTTGTGTTTAGAGTGTAAACAGAATCCAATATGGGAGAATCCTTCCCCCAAGAACAGCCCCTGTCCTTGTGCCCATCTCTTGGTATTTAGGTTGACTCCAGCTTACAAAGGAGAAAACTAATCAGACTAGTCTTTGTGGTGAGAGATTCCTCTGCTCAGTTGGTTCAAGGTGGCTGAGTTTCATGATCAAGCCATACTCTCATCTGGATTTGCTGAAGACTCCTAGCCCACCTACTCATTAAGTGGGCACCAGTCAGGGTTGATTTTCACCTGTTTGGGGTATCATCTTTTAAAAGGTACTTAAAGCATTAATTTCCTCCATGGGGGATGCCTTAGGTTTCCCGGAAAAAAACAAAACAAAACAAAACAATGATTATCAGTATTAAGTAGTCTGATACATCTGTTATTAGTTATCCAGAAATTCCTTCTCTTAGGTTTTTTCATTTGTCACACTATAATGCTTAGCACAGTGCCTAGCACATAGTTGGTGTTCAATAAATGATTACTGTTCTCTTGTTTTGACTATGTCTGGGATATTCTACTCAATTCTAGGATGGTGACAAGTTGGAAGGTACCTGGGATGATGAGGGGACTGGAAAACATACTATGGTGAAGTTGGTTGAAGGAATTGGGAACCATTAGCCAAGAGAAAGGAAGAATTTGAGGGAGTGAATATTGATAGTAACGTAAAAACTCATGAAGAGGTATTATGTTGAATAGGTATTAGTGGGCCTTGAGGTCAGAACTAGGATTACATTTCATATATACTCATTTTGAAGAACAATTTCCTTAAAAATCGCTATTTAAAACTAGGTGGTAAGTACTTTATCTCAGAAAATATTTAAGGCAGAATGACTACTTGTTGGTGAGTTGGTATAGGGATTCATGATTTAAGTGGGATTTAGACTCACCCTGGGATATTCCTCCTTATTCCCAGGTTCTATGATATGATTTCATATCATGATGTTACAATATTCCCAAAAAATCTATTGTTATTTTAGTATGGTTTTTATTGCTTAAAATTCTTTAAATCATGTCATATAACTTAATACATTTAACATGTATTAGACTACCTGTCATCTAGGGGTGGTGGTGGGGGGAAGGAGGAGAAAAATTTGGAACAAAAAAAATTTTTTTGCAAAGGTCAATGTAGAAAAATCACTCTCATGTTCTGTAAATAAAAAGCTTTAATTAAAAAATAAGATGTGGAACATAAATCCAATATATCATACATCTTTTTTATTTTTTATTAATACTTTTTATTTGCAAAACATATGTATGGATAATTCCTAAACATTTACCCTTACAAAGCTTTTTGTTACAAATGTTCCCCCCTACTCCCCACCCCTCCTCTAGATGGCAGGATATCCACTACATGATAATTATGTTAGAATACTTAAATCGAATATATGTATAGTTATTGCCACACATCTATTTTTGTGCAGGAGAAATCGTATCTACAAGAAAGAATAATCCGATAAAGGAAATACAATGCAAGCAAACCTCAATAGAGAACATGAAAATGTTACATTGTGGTCCACATTTCACATCCCTCTCTCTGGGTGTATATGGCTCTCTTCACCGAACAATTGGAACTGGTTTGAAGCATTTCATTGTTGAAGAGAGTCATGTCCCTTAGAACTGATCCTCATATAGTATTGTTGTTGCCGTGTATAATGATCTCCCGGTTCTGCTCATTTCACTCAGTATCAGTTCATGCAAGTCTCTCCAGGCCTCTCTGAAATTGTCCTGCTGGTCGTTTCTTACAGAACAATAATATTCCATAACATTCATATACCATAATTTATTCAGCCACTCTCCAAATGATGGGCATCCATTCAGTTTCCAGTTCCTAGCCACTACAAAAAGGGCTGCCACAAACATTCATGCACATGTGGGGCCCTTTCCTTCTTTTATGATTTCTTTGGGATATAAGCCCAATAGAAATGCTGCTGGGTCAAAGGGTATGCATAGTTTGTATTTCATACATCTTTAAGAACACTGAATAACCAGTCAACAAGAATTTATCAAAGGACTTGCCATGTACCAGGTACCATATTAAAAACTACTAAAAAGCTTGGGAAAATTTATATGAACTGATGTGAAATGAAATAAATAGAAACACAAAAGCAATATAAAAAAATTCTTCAAATCAAGTGTTTTTCAATTAAGAGTTTCTCTTCTATTTTGTATCTTGACTCCCTCAAGAGAAAAAAAGGAAAGTCTTTGTCCTTAAGTCACATTCATGAAATATTTATGAAGCACTTAGTATGTGCTAGCAATTATGCTAAGCTGGGGATACAAAGAAAGGCAAAAATGGTTCTTGGTCTCAAAGAACTGAAGTTCTAATGAGGGAAGGCATCGTGCAAGCAATTACACAGAGAAAACTATATATATATATGTGTGTGTGTGTGTGTGTGTGTGTGTGTGTGTGTGTGTTTTCTATATAGTTATATATATATATATATAGTTTTCTATATATATATAAAAACTATATATAGAGAGAGACAGATAGAGTCAGATAGGCAGACAATACATCATAAATAATCAGCAGTCAGGAGGTACTACTACTACAGGGAATGAGAAAAAGCTTCCTGCAGAAGGCAGGACCAGAGGTGGGATTTGAAGTGATCTGGGGAAACCCAGGTGAAGAGAGAGCGAGAGCATTCCAGGCATGGGGGTGGAGTGTGTGACATGTGAAGTCGTGTGTGAGAAGCAAGAAGGAGGCCAATGCCACTGGAATGCCAAGTATATGGTAGGGGGGTGGCAGACACAGGAGGGCCTGTTCTAGTGCGGTGGTCCTACCACAGGAGGTAAGAGGACGTGTATGAAAAACATTCAAAAGGTACAGTCTGAGAGATCCTGGAATAGCTGTTCTGGAGCCCTTCTTTAGTAGGCATGACCCAAAGAAGATTCAGTGAAGGAACCAGAAAAGGAGCAGTAGGATAGGTAGAAGGAGAACCAGGAGAGAGATGTGTCCTGGAGAAAAGGTTACTACATCAGTGACTTCAGAGAAGTCAAGAAGCACAAGAATCAAGATGAGGCTGTTAGCCTTAGTAGTTAAAAGATCACTTTGTCACTTTGGAGACAAAACTTTTGCAGCAGTACTGAGATGGGAAGTCAGATTCTAGAGCATTAAGAAGAGAATGAGAGGTAAAACAGGAAGGAGAGATGGAGAGGGTAACAAGGATAGATGAGGAAGGTGAATACAGACATGTTTGTAGCAGTAGTGAAGCAGCTTGTAGAGAGGGAGTAAATGAAATAAGTGAAAGAACGAGAACAATGGATGAGGTGACTTGCTGGAGAAGGCAGCATGGCATGTGAATACTTGGTCTGTAGAGGTGTTACCTTGCCTGTGACCAGGGCCACCTCATGGAGTGAGACAGTGTTATGAAGATGGAAATAGTGACCATAGCCATCTGGGAAATGTTAAGTTGACAAAGGAGGGAGAAATTATGTAAATTATGTTGCAGTAAATTATGATGCAAGATTCTCATCAGAGTGAATGGGGGGAAGAAAGTTGGGAGACTTGAGGAGGGATGAAGCATGCAAAATCCACCATGGTAGGTGTGACAATGAATCTCTTGGAGAGCTATCAAATGATTGCCTTTCTTCAGTCGAGTTGAGTTCAGATGCTCTACCAGAACTAATCAGCATGGTTTTGTTCTTTTTTTCTCCACCATCATTCCCATGTCCCATGAGTAGAAATGAAGTGGCAGATGGCAGAAGTGATCCAAGGCTGAGGCTTTGGCAGGGCGTGATTGACTATGAGAAGAGAAGAGGACAGTATGAAGTTAAACCGCTTCACTAAGAGGTCAAGATGTGGAAAGGCTGCGAGTGCATTAAGTAGATTGGACAGTTTAATGAGCATATTAGACAATAACTTGAGAAAGAGCTGAGGGGTCAAAGCATGAGAGGTCACATTGTGGACAAAGAAGGGGGATTAGGCTTTCAACACAGAGGGAGTGGTGGGTGCAGTGACAGTCCACCGTGCTTAGTTTTCAGAGTTTGTGAACATAGAAGTGGTTCGTTTATGAGTGATGGCAGGATCAAAAATATTACTGTCTGGCTTAAATGTTTTGCTTAAATAGGATGGAGAAATAGGTCATGAGAAAAGAAGAACTGTCGGGTTTTTGAGGTGCTGAGGGAGCATCCATATATGTTGAAGTCCCCAAGTGCGAGGGCCCTCTGGACATTGGAGAGGAAAGAGCCCGTGAGCCAGGCACAGGACTCTTTGAGGTCCAAAGGGTAGTTTCCTGGATAATTGGGTAGAATTCTGTCACCCGAATCTGGTGTTGCATACACAGGGACCGTGGCTGAAAGAAAGAGGATTTCTGGTAGCAAACATGTGTCATCAAGATTGTGGGTACTACAGGTACTCTTGGTATCAGAAAATCTTCTATGATGTAGTCACTTTGGAATAATACATGGTTATATATATTATTCCAAATACGAATATATTTGGAAATATGAAGTATATTTCTGGGAATGAGCACAAGTTGCCTGTGGCATTCCTTATGTTAATTACAGCCTGCTCTTAATGTCCTTATATATAATTCGAGGATCTGAAGACAATTGAGAAGTCAGCCCACTGATTGTCACTACCTGTGTTGTTTTTGAATGGCAGGAATTGCTGTTCATCACAAGTGGGGATTTATAATCCCAATCTTTCTTGCACCTCAGTTAACTGATTGAAAAAACAGATGTATGTCTTTCCTGCAGTCTTAACTCTGACTTCATTGTAACAATATAAAATCTGATTGAAATTAGATGGTGCTGAATGGCTGTCTTACTTCTCTTTTAGTTTGATAGGTTTCCATAAGTCGTACGACAGTAAGAATGAAAAAGAATATTTGCAAGTGAGCATCGTACATTGAGAACTGTTTGTTGTTGTTTTTGGCCTTAGACACAACATATTTGTGAAATCACTTCACTGGCTATAAGGCGTCACTGACTGTGCCAACTGCTGTGTATACTTCAATTCAGCAAGCATATCTTAATTATCTGCTGTGTGCCAGCTATTCTGCAGGGCCCTGGGGATAGAAAAACCAAAGTGCAACAGTCCCTACCCTCAAGGAGCTTGCCTTCTATCTGGGAAGATATGTATTGATAGGTACGAGGTAATTTTGGGGAGGAGAGTCTGGGTGGTGGGAGGATCAGACAGGGCCTAAAGCAGGAAGGACAGTTGAGATAAATTTTGAAGGAAATTTATGAATTTCAGCAGATGGAAGTGAGGTGCAGAGAGAAGTCAAATTTGGTTGGAATAGAAAGTGCATAAAAGGCATTGTAACAATGCCCAGAAAGGTATATTGTAAGCAGGCAGTAAAGGGTTGTAAAAGCTAAACAAAGGGCTTTGTATTTGCTCCTAGAGATAATAAGGAACCTGTAGGATTCATCTAGCAAAGGAATAATATTTAATAGGAAGCACTGTTGTCACAGTGTGGAGAATAAACTGGAGGGAGCTGGACTTGTGAAAGGAAGATCAGTCATTGAAGAATTTGTTGTAGAGTTCTGGGAAACAGGGCTCGTGAGGTGTGATTTGAGGTAGACACACTGTGAGTGGAGACAGAGGGACAGATGTGAGACATGGGGAGGTAGAAATGAAAATATCTTACAGCTACTTGAATACATGAGCTGTGTCATTGTCATTGAGGATAATACTTAGGTTGGGAATCCTAGGTGGCTGGAATGATGGTGATGCCGTAGACACAAATAAGGGCATTCAGAAGAGGGGTGGGTTTTGAAGATAACAGTTCACTTTTGGACACCTTGAGTTGGAAATAGCTATGGAACACCAAGTTCAACATCATTATGCATTGAATGATACAAGACTATAGTTTATATGCTAATGAGAGAAAGACCATTCCTGGAGATAGATAGATAGACAGACAGCAGGTAAGCAGGTAGGTGAATGGATGGATGGATGGAGCATGTGTTGAGCAAATCAAACCAGCACCTTGATTACCATCTCGCTTCAGATCCTTGGATTTTTTGTTAAGACTCAAAGCTCTGCAATTTGGAACTATGCTCAAAAAGTTATCATATTGTGCACACCCTTTGACCCAGCAGTGTTTCTAGTGGGCTTATATCCCAAAGAGATCTTAGAGGAGGGAAAGGGACCCACCTGTGCAAGAATGTTTGTGGAAGCCCTTTTTGTAGTGGCTAGAAACTGGAAACTGAAGGGATGCCCATGAATTGGAGAGTGGCTGAATAAATTATGGTATATGAGTGTTATGGAATATTATTGCTCTGTAAGAAACGACCAGCAGGACGATTTCAGAGAGGCCTGGAGAGACTTGCATGAACTGATGCTCAGTGAAGTGAGCAGAACCAGGAGATCATTACACACGACAACAAGAAGATTATATGATGATCAATTCTGATGGACATGGCTCTCTGCAACAATGAGATGATTCAAACCAGTTACAATTGTTCAGTGATGAAGATAGTCATATACATCCAGAGAGAAGACTGTGGGGCTGAGTATGGACCACAACATAGCATTCTGACTTTTTGTTGTTGTTTGCTTGCATTTTATTTTCTTCATCATTTTTTTCTAGTTTGATTTGATTTTTCTTGTGCAGCATAATTGTATAAATATGTACATATATATTGGATTTAACATATATTTCTACCATGTTTAACAAAAATTGGACTACTTGGCATCTAGGGGAGGGCATGGGGGAAGGGAAGGAAAATTGGAACACAAAGTTTTGCAAGGGCTAATGTTGAAGAACTGTCCATACATAAGTTTTGAAAATAAAAAGTTTTAATAAAAAAGATTCAAAGTTTTGACACTGTGACAGGTAGGGTGCTATCACCATTGGAGAGAGGAAAAAATTGACATTCAGATAAAAAGGAGTTTGGCAAAGTTCAGATAGTTAGTAGAGCCCAGTTTTGGACTAATCTTCATCCAGGAGGACTGGCCTGTTGGTGAGATATCATGAGGTGACCCAGGGGAGCCTGAAGCAGAAGATAAAAAAGAGAAATCAAGTGGATTTAGGGGAAATAGAAGGGAAAGTGACAAGACAGAAGTGATACTTAATTGAGAATGCCCAGGTCTCTCTCGGTTGTTTTAATACTTTATTGGCTCCTTACTGTAAATCTTAATTAGAGATCTTGTTTATGCCCTGTGCTGTGGTCTTGTAGTCTGGAAATGATTCAGCCACATTTGATAGCTCAGATTCAGGGGGAAAAAAAACAAAATGGCACACTTGTAATCAACCTCAACAATAAGAAGCAATAGGCATTTATTAAGTTTATTGCATGTCAGACACTCTGGTAAATGTTGTGCACAAAAATATCAGTGGAAACAAAAACAGGCCCTGCCTTCTAGGAGCTTATATGTGTTTTTAAAATTTTAATAATAGCTTTTTATTTTGTAAATACATGCAGAAACAGTTTTCAACATTCACCCTTGCAAAACCTTGTGCTCCATATTTTTCTCCCATCCTCCTCCCCGTCCTGCTTAGACATCAAGTAATCCAGTATAGTTAAACACATACAATTCTTCTATACATATTTCCACATTTATCACGCTACACAACAAAAAATCACATCAAAAAGGGGAAAATGAGAAAGAAAACAAAAAGCAAGCAAACAACAAAAAGGTGACTATACTATGTGGATGCTCCTCATTCAGTCTCCACGCTCCTCATTCAGTCTCACACTCCTCTGGATGTGGATGCCTTTCTCCATCACAAATCCATTAGAAGTGGCCTGAATCATTTCATTGCTGTAGAAAACCACATCCATCAGAATTGATCATCATATAGTATTGTTGTTGCCGTGTATGATGATGTCCTGGTTCTGCTCATTTCACTCACCATCAGTTCATGCAAGTCTCTTCAGGCCTCTCTGAAATCATCCTCCTGATCGTGTCTTACAGAATAATTATATTCCATGACATTCATATATCATAACAAGTCCAGCCATTCTCCAAATGATGGGCAGCCACTCAGTATCCAATAGGGTGCTTACATTCTAATGGGGAAATACATAGGAAAGGAAGATGAAAAGGGGAGAAATGGTACAAGACAGTAAGATTCTTGGAACAGGGCCTGGTAAAGTCCAAGATATAGTCTGCAGACTAATCAGCAAGAGTCTGATTGTACATTTTTAGCAACCAGCTCTTCAGAAATCATTGTCAATATTTTCTGTATCACCGTCTCATTTAGACAAACAACAAAAGGACAAATCAAGCCCTGATTTTCTAGCATTTGCTGATTTTCAAGGTGTAAATGGTAACACTGAAAATTTTAACAAGTTAGTCTCAGTAGGCCGTTCAAATTGGTTTCAACTGACTTGAGAAGCTGCCTTAAATAGAGTCCCTGTGATGTTCCATCTATTCAGAGAGATAGAGGGATTGACAGACAGATCCATCTCAGTATGGGGCATTCATGGAGGACCAGTATCTTGAGTGGGAGGGCTGCTCACCTGCCTTTGGTATCTAGTTGTCACCTAACTCTCACCTGTGACTTCAAGAAGCTGTGGCACACACAGCAGCCACAATTTTACTGAAGGGCTAAACCAGGTTGAATGTAGCTTTGAGAGGGGTATCTCCTCTATATGGCAGCAGGGGCAGATGACAGCACTTTTGTTGCAAAAGCACCAGAGTTGGCCTGAAGCAGGTGCTCTGAAATGCTCAGAGCTCAATCAGACATTGAAGATGGCAGTTTCGTCCTCTGCATCCTGTGCTGTTGCCAGTTGCCTATACTTCTTTCTTGCCACTGGATGACTCTTGCAGAGAGAGTGAGGCTGACAGCTGTGTACAACCCTGCCTCACTTAAATCAGATTCATGTCAAGATACCACCTGCTAAGGTTGATCAGCCACAGCTTAACACACCATACTCTGAGCCCAAGTTTGTGATTTCTTTGCTCTTGGTGGACAGATAACAGATCTGTATGGACTGTCTGTGTGTTCGTCTGCCTACCTCCCTGCAGAGCAGTGAAAGGGTATTTCTGGTGTGTGAATTCCAAGACTTAAATGAAACTCAAGGATGAGATTTCTGGGACACAGTAGAGAGAGTCTTGAATGCACGCTGGCAGGAAATAAGGGTGTTCATTTAGCTATGCCAGGCAGAAGATATTCAGTGAGGAAGCATTGCTTCTTTTGGATGGACCTTCCCTGTGCCTCAACTTGCCCATGCTGGTCACCTGAAGGAGTCACCTGGAAGCTGCCTCACAAGCCCAGATTTTTAGCTCTTCCAGCCAATAAGATTTCAAGGAGAGTTTTAATACCTTGAAAAGTATTGAAGTAGTTTGAAGACGAACTGTGTGAATCTTCCTATAATAGGGCTTAAAAGGAAAAGGAGTTGTCTACCAAGCAGCATTTCTTGTAGCATGCCCCCACCCCTTACAAATATTAGGAAAGCATGAAAGGACAGGGAATAGGAGAGGCCCAGAACCATCCAGGGCTTCCTGATGAGGCCAGGTTGCCCAGGGAACAAAGAAAATGTGCTCCCCAGACACATGCCTTCAGTTGCCATTCCCAAAGATCAGTCTGACTTGGCAAGTGCAGCTCTACATCGAGGCGATTGCCACACATGGGTTCAGATGTAAATTGAGGGACTTGACATATTCGGCCATGAAAGAAGCTTCCAGCATATTGTCTATTCCTGATATCATTCCCTTAAGGAAAAGAGATTCTTTAGCCCGCTTAAGTATTGGAAGCCCAAGAAATCATTGCCTCTGCACAGGCTGTTCAACAAAGAATATGCACGTGCCAATAGATCTCTTTTCTCTCATTTTTACTGATTTCTTTCTGAAATATATTCTGTAACACCAGCCATAGAAAACAGATGGTGAAGACAATATTTGGTGGTAATGGATCCCTTAAAGTCTATTCATTTGGCAAAGCTCCATTATAATCGAAGCCAGGTTTGATGAGAAATAGTTTTATTAACCACTGACATGCTGGTAAATCTAGAAACTCAGTCTAAAGGCACCTGAGAGATCACCATAGAGGCTCTCAACATCTGTATTTAAAGGTTTGACGTGCCTGTGTGATGGATGGACTTGTCTTATTTATTGTACTTTTTATTTTTATTTTTTTAGTAAAGCTTTTTATTTGTATAACATATGTATGGGTAGTTCCTCAGCATTGATCTTTACAAAGCTTTCCATTACAAATTTTACCCCCAGTCCCCTCCCCTCTCCTAGATGGCAGGAAGTCCACTACATGTTAATAATGTTGAAATACTTGACAAGTTGTTGTGCAAGAAAAATCGTATCTACAAGAAAAAAAAATCAGAGAAAGGAAACACAATGCAAGCAAACATCACAAGAGAGCATGAAAATGTTATGTTGTGGTCCACATTTCATATTCCTCTCTCTGGGTGTATATGGCTTTCTTCATCACTGAACAATTGGAACTAGTTTGAAACATTTCATTGTTGAAGAGAGCCATGTCCATCAGAATTGATCATCATGTAATATTGTTGTTGCCGTGTATAATGATCTCCTGGTTCTGCTCATTTCACTCAGCATCAGATCATGCAAGTCTCTCCATGCCTCTCTGAAATCATCCTGCTGGTCATTTCTCACAGAAAAATAATATTCCATAACATTCATATACCATAATTTGTTCAGCCATTCTCCAATGGATGGGCATCCATTCAGTTTCCAGTTTCTAGCTACTACAAAAAGGGCTGCCACAAACATTCTTGCACATGTGGGTCCCTTTCCTTCCTTTATGATTTCTTTGGGATATAAGCCCAATAGAAACGCTGCTGGGTCAAAGGGTATGCACAGTTCGATAACTTTTTGAGCATAGCTCCACATTGTTCTCCAGAATAGCTGTATCCGTTCACAGTTCCACCAACAATGTATTAGAGTCCCAGATTTCTCACATCCCCTCCAGCATTCATTGTTATCTTTTCCTGTCATTTTAGCCAATCTGACAGGTGTGTAGTGGTACCTCATAGTTGTCTTAATTTGTATTTCTCTGATCAATAGTTATTTGGAGCAACTTTTCATATGACTAGAAATGGTTTTAAATTTCATCATCTGAACATTGTCTGTTGATATCCCTTGACCATTTATCTATTAAAGAGTAGGTTGAATTCTTATAAATATGAGACAATTCTCTATATATTTTAGAAATGAGGCCTTTATCAGATGATTTCCCAATTTGATGCTTCCCTCCTCATCTTGTCTGCATTAGTTTTGTTTGTACAGAAACTTTTTAACTTAATATAATCAAAGTTATCTATCTGGTGTTCAATTAAGAGTTCCAGATCTTCTTTGGACATAAATTTATTCCATCTCCACAGGTCTGAGAGGTAAACTATATTACGTTCTTCTAACTTGCTTACAATATCACTCTTGAACCCATTTTAGATCATGAACCCATTTAGATCTTATCTTGGTATGTGGTGTTAGGTATGGGTCAAGCCCTAATTTCTTCCACACTAGTTTCCAATTTTCCCAGCAGTTTTTGCCGAATAGTGAGTACTTATTCCAAAAGCTGAGGTCTTTGGGTTTATCAAACACTAAATTGCTAAAGTTATTGCCTAGATTGTCCTGATATCCTATCCTATGCCACTGATCAACTGCTCTATTTCTCAGCCAGTACCAAATGGTTTGGATGACTGCTGCTTTGTAATATAGTTTTAGATCTGGTACAGCAAGTCCACCATCATCAGCCTTTTTTTTTTCCATTAATTCACTTGAAACTCTTGACCTTTTGTTCTTCCAAATGAATTTTGCTACTATTTTTTCTAGATCTGTAAGATAATTTCTTGGGAGTTTGATTGGTATGGCACTAAATAAGTAAAGTAGTTTGGGTAGTATTGTCATTTTTATTATATTCGCTTGGCCTACCCATGAGCACTTAATGTTTTTCCAATTGACTAGGTCTGATTTTATTTGTGTAGAAAGTGTTTTGTAGTTTAGTTCATATAGTTTCTGATTTTTTCTTGGCAGATAGATTCCCAAATATTTTATGCTGTCATCCATTATTTTGAATTGAATTTCTAGTCATGTGAAAAACTGCTCTAAATGACTTGATTGTTAATATCATGTGGAAAAGTGATAGCCTTGTCTCTACTTATGCCATCTCCCTTGATTTATTTTCCTTACGTATAGCTAGCATCTATAGAAACCTGTTAAATGATAGTGATGATAATGGACATCCTTGCTGTATTCCTGATCTCATTAAGAAGGCCTCTAGCCTTTTCCCATTACAAATAATGTTGGCTCTTGGTTTTAGATAGACTGACTACTTTCTTTGAATTATAAAAGGCTCACATGTTTTTAATGTTCTCTAAATTTTTAATAATAGCTTTTAATTTTCAAAATACACAAAAAGATAGTCTTCAACATTCACCTCCACAAAATCCCATGTTAAAAATTCCTCTTCTTCTCCCTCCCCACTCCATGCCCTAGACAGCAAGCAGTCTAATGTATGTCAAACACCTATAACTCAAGTAAGCATGTTTCCATATTTATTATGCTGTACAACAAAAATCAAATCCAAAAGTTAAAAAATGAGAATGAAAAAAAGCAAGCAAACAACAACAAAAAAGGTGAAAATGCTATGTGCTGTGATCCACACTCAGTTCCCACAGTCCTCTCACTGGGTTCAGATGGCTCTTTTTATCACTAAACCATTGGAACTGATGTGAATCATTTTACTATTGAAAAGAGCCACATGCCTCAGAATTGATCATCATATAATCTCCTGATTCTGCTCACTTCACTCAGCATCAGTTCCTGTAAGTGTCTCCAGGCCTGTCTGAAATCATCCTGCTGGTCATTTCTTTTCTTTCTTTCTTTCTTTCT
>JAJPUD010007803.1:0-100899 GCA_023553655.1 Myrmecobius fasciatus | reverse complement strand
TTTTTTTTTCTGTCTCACCAATACGAGTCATAAACTAATGACAAGATACATGACAATGCCATTGTTGCTGTTGAGCACTGAATTTGGAGCTAGAGATCAAGGTGCCTATGGGATGGTGAGCAAGATTGGCTCCTCTGTCCCACCAGACCTTAGTTTTCTGGTTTGCAAAATAACTGGACTGGTTAATCTCTAGAGGTTATACCAGTTATAAATCCTCAACTGCTCTATTTTGGGGCATAAGACATTACATGAAATTATTCATAGGAGCTGATTTTTTCCCCCTTCATTTGATTGTGTTATTTTCTCTGAATATTTCCTTTTCGTTTTCTTTCCCCAGTGTCTCATAATAGGGAGAAGGACACTTAGGTTCCTAAGGCTATGCCTGCAGAACTCACTCTTCTGGAGGTCCTGCCAAGTGAGATAGACTCCATGTGTGGACCTGGATTTGTCTGCTTTGTGAACAGCCTTGACTATATTAGAGGATAGGCTTAGAACCCAGGTTTGGGTACTAGCTAATAGGTGTTTTTGGCCAAAGCAGTTCATGATGAAGAACATTTAAATAGTGTGTTCCGTCCTGCCTTATTGGTAGGAATGATGAAATCATGGGTCCTTGAAACATCAATCTGTAGATGTGAGCATGAATGGCTTTTAGGTTGTAGAAATGGTGTATCTACACATGTACCCCTCTTTCTGTCCTCTCAGGAGGAAGAGCTTCGCAAAGGAGGAGACCCTAAATATGCCCACTTAAACATGGACCTGCATGTGTTCATTGAAGTCTTTGGGCCCCCCTGTGAGGCTTATGCCCTCATGGCTCATGCTATGGAAGAAGTCAAGAAATTCCTTGTGCCGGTAAGTCCCCTGAGTCATGGAGCCTTGCAGCCCAAGATGCTGTGGTGCACAGTGCTTAGGGAATGGGTCTAGAGGGTCCTGCTCAGAGAGAAAGGGCTTGGGGGAGGGGGGCGGTGAATGGTCTCTTACACCAGGACAGGCTTTACCAAATAAGCCAAATTCCTCTCTCTTTTTGTGTGATGTAGAAGAGTGGTTCAATCAAGCTTGTCTCTAATGCTGTTTCACTGTAGTATTTTGGTAGGCCATTGAAAGATAATAGGCCCAGCAAAACCTGCCTGATTTCCTGTGGATGTGTACCCCCTTTACTTTAAAATGGAGTCCATTCAAGAAGCAAGCCTAAAATGTCTGGGTTCTGCTTATAGTATTACAAATATTGTTGGACTCAGAGAGAGGACGATGGGAAGTGAGTGTGGACCACAACATAGCATTCTCACTCTTTCTGTTGTTGTTTGCTTGCATTTTGTTCTTTCTCACTTTTTTTTTTTCCTTCTTGATCTGACTTTTCTTGTGCAGCAAGATAACTATAAATATGTACACATATATTGGATTTAACATATAATTTAACATGTATAGAACTACCTGTCATCTAGGGGAGGGGATGGGGGGAAGGAGGAGAAAATTTGCAACAGAAGGTTTTTCAAGGGTTAGTGTTGAAAAATTACCCATGCATATGTTTTGTATATAAAAAACTTGGATAAAATTAAAAATATGTAAAAGAAAAACTATTGGGGCAGCTAGATGATACAACAGATAGAGCCCCAGGCCTGAAGTCAGGAGGACCTGAGTTCAAATCTGGTCTCAGACACTTAAAACTTCGTGGCTGTGTGACCCTGGGCAAGTCACTTAATCCCAATTGCCTCAGCAAAAAAAAAAAAAAAAAAAAGGAAAGAAAAACTATTGTTGGAAAAATAATTTCTTTAGATTCCAGTTCCCTTTTTGCTACTAATAAGATGTTGTCTTGGGCAAATCCCATGATCTTCAGTTGCCTCACCTTTCCTTCTTAAAGATAGGATTGAATCTCTTCAGGACTTTTTTAGTTCTTAAGTATAATAAGGGGTTGGTAAATTTGTTATACTTCTCAGCTACAAAATATTAAAATTAGGGAAGATGGAGAGGAAAGGGGGGCAAATTGAAGCATTATTATAGAACAGCTGATTATAATTCATTAGCACCCTTAATTCAAGGGACTCTGGATTCTCAGGTAGCCTGTCTATTCCATAAATAAAGTGAGTGCTCCTGAATCATTTTAATGTGAAAAGCCCAGTTTAATGTAACAGAAAATGTGAAATGATATTTTACCCAACAAGACTTCTCTGCTGTATGAGAATTTGTTAAAGCATTTTGGTAGCTGGATAGAATTGTAAATAGTAGATGATATATGTTTCCTTGCTGGTTTCTCTCTCCAGCCCCTTTCTCAGCAGAGGCAAATTAAGAAACCTACCATGTAATTGAGCTTTGGAGAGACTTGGCAGAGAAATCTTACTTAGTTATTGTTACAGTGGCAGTCTGAAGGAATCTAAGCACCCAGGCTGGCATTGGTGACTTCATTCCCCTATGTGTGGCAGACAGGGAGTGAAGACAGTCCCTGTACCCCTCCAAAAGAATGGTTTTGGGGGGGGTCAGTTACTAGAATATTCTTTTAACATTTCTACAGGAGTATCCATTTAGGAGGTATAAAAATGCATGAAGCACTAAGAATGAATGGTTGTGTTTAGGAGAAATGTGTGAAAAGATAGCTTGGAGTTTGGATTGGCAAATAACATTTCATGCTTTTCTGGCTCGGGACCAATATTCTCATAAGAGAAGAGAGCCATTTGGACATGTTTCCCTCTGGAAACATTTAGCTTTGTCTGGGAATAAACAGTTCTAAGTTCTAGGCTAGTCTGTCTCTGAGGTGCTCTAACTGTATATGGGGGGAGGGGGGAGGCGGGGAGGAAGAGAAGGTTAGTACTTTCCAGCTTTTTTAAGGTTTGTAGACTGTTTTGGAAAATCAGCACACACTCATTTTTACTTTGGTAGGGAATTGCTGTCAGTGATAGATGTCATGGTTTAAGGTCAGATTCTAGAGATGCTACCAGATTCGTACAACTCTGACATCTCCCAGCAGAAGTTCAAAGTGTCACATCTTCTTTATTGTCCTTTTTAGGATATGATGGATGATATCTGCCAGGAACAGTTTCTTGAATTATCTTATTTGAATGGTGTGCCAGAGCCTAACCGTGGGCGTGGGGTCCCAGTAAGAGGAAGGGGAGCAGCTCCTCCACCTCCACCTGTTCCCAGGTAATTGTGAAGGAGGTAAATATCAGGGAGAAAAGCCTGAAGTGGGGGGTGAGCTCTGCTGCTGCTAACCAGGGGTGTCCTGCCAGCACCAAATTTGTCTTTTTGTGGCCCCTCCTCAGGCTGCCCTCGGGGTGTCTGGGGCATCTGGAGATTTGTGTTCACATCTGGAGTATTGTGTCCGGTTCTAGGTGCCATATTTTAAGAGGGACATTGAAAAGGTGGAGTGTGTCCAAAGGAGGGCGACCAGGATGGTGAGGGGACTCGAAACCATTGTCATATGAGGAATGGTTGGAGGAGGTGGCGGTGTTTGCTCAGGCACAGAGGAGCTCTAGAGCAGCTGTGAGCCTATCAGAAGGAGCAGACTTGTGGCGCCAGCGTGCCAGGGTCAGGGAGGCAGGCTGCAGGGCACTGAGGAAGCACTTGTAGTAGCGTGCTGCAATCCTGAAAGGGACTGCCTCCGGAGGAAAGGAGTTTCCTCTTACTGGAGGGCTCCAGTCGAGGCAAGTCAGGCACTGGTCGGGGACACTGTAGAAGGTGTCCTGAATGTCCCAGGCAAGAGCTAAGGTGAGATGATGACTCCTGTGCTGAAGCTCTTCTCGTAAAGCGCTGATGGGGACCCATGGAGGGGCTGACTCCAGGTGGTCAGGCGTTAGTCCTGCCGGAGCTGTGGGAGAACCTGAGGTGCTCCACTGCCTCTGCAGCTGTGACAAGCCCTGAACTTGGGCCAGACGGGCCTAATGGTCTGGGGGGGTCTTTTGACAGGTCCTTCCTCAAGTGTAAACATCTGCACTGCGTTCCTTCAAGTAATAAGCTGTTCCCCATCGTGGGCTTTGAGTCCAGTGAAGCTGTCAGATTTCAGGGCTGTGGCAGAAGGCCAAATACAGGACTGGCCAACACCAACTTGAGCGCTAGGGCGGCCACTTTTATAAAAGGGCCTGTTAAAGGCCACACTTTAAGAAATTGAGCCCGTCCTAACTGGGCCATCATCTAGCAAGTCATGTGCTTTGGATGCTTGTGTCTAGCCCCCTCCCTGGGATACTGACTCTCCTCTCTTTTCCACAGGGGCCGTGGTGTCGGGCCTCCCCGGGGAGCCCTGGTCCGCGGTGCTCCAGTGAGAGGGGCCATCACTAGAGGGGCCAGTGTAGCCCGTGGGGTGCCCCCCCCTCCAGCAGTAAGGGGAGCCCCTACTCCAAGAGCCCGAGCCACCGGCATCCAGAGAATACCTCTTCCTCCACCCCCAGCACCAGAGACTTACGAAGAATATGTAAGAAACTTGAGCATGATGTCCCTCCCAGATGAGGGAGGGCCGGATAAGTGTTGGCGTAGGTGCTAGAGAGCTAGCAGAGCTCTGGATGGGCGCGAGGATCCCCGCGGGCAGGCCTGCCAGCCACTCAGTGACAGCTAGCCTTAGGAGGCAGACAGTTGGCCTGGCTCTCAGAGCAGGTGTCAGCAGGTCGTGTTCTCTGCTGTTTGTCTTACTTGGGCTTTTCCCGGGCCAGCCAGGATGACACTTGTCCACTCCCTTAGGACAAATACCATGCCTGGCTTACTCCAGTTTGACTTGAGGTGTTTGTGTCTCTTGTAGGGATATGACGATACTTACGCCGAGCAAAGTTATGAAGGATATGAAGGCTATTATAGCCAGGGCCAAGGGTAAGTAATTCTCCAAATGTTCTCTGCTCAGAGGGAAAGGAAATTGGACCACTTGAAGACGTTTTGGGTGCTAAACCTGAAAGCGGGGGGCACTTGTTGTATCTTCTGGTTATTGCCTGTGTTTCTTTTCTGGAATAATAAGTGACCCAAGTCATTGGGGTAGTCATCAGAAGGTTGTTGGTTTTTGTTGTTGTTGTTGTTTTAATAACAGTTGTGAAATAGTTATTTTTGATAAGAGCTACAGAGTTGTTTCTCCAGGACATTGAATATCTACCTGTAGGGAATGGATCTGAGGTGCCAGTGTTCCCTTGCTGTCTTTATTAATTGTTTGGCTTCATCTTACAGGGACTCGGAGTATTACGACTATGGACATGGAGAGGCACAAGATTCTTATGAAGCTTATGGTATGTCCTGATGGATATAGTGGGAGATGGCTGGCATCTGCTTTGTGTTGGCTATTGTTGGCTAGGCCCCAGGGATTGAAGGCCAGGTGGTGAGCCCTCCAAGGGGACACACTGAAAGCCCAGCAGCCTGTCTGAAGGTTTAACCTGGAAGCCAGGTAAAGCATGATCACTAGGTTATCCACCCAGATCACAGGAGAGAGAATCGGTGAAGGGCAGCTTTTAGAATTTGAAGGACGGGTAAAGGAAAGGAGATACAGGTTTAGAAAAAAAGATGGCAAGTGCACCTGATACCTTGTTGCAGAAGTCCCTTCTACTTTAACTTGGTGGGCTAGAATGTTTGTGATGGGTAAACTAAAAGGCTCCTTGGCAGGCTGCTGGCTTCCCCTTCAACTCTCCCTGGAGCTGTTAACTACAGCACATACAGGGCAGCAACAGAAGGCTAACAGAGGGTTTAGGGACCAGATTTCCAAACCTTGCTATCCTGGCTAGACAGATAACTTGGCTTCAAGTAGCAAGACCTTTCATCTGTTTTATATCATTGGAAAATCAAGAAAAAATAGGACCCTAATTCAGAGTCTTAAGTGTTAAGGGAAAGCCTGTCAAGAGGCAGCCTAGTAAATGAATATGTGTACTTGAGGATTTGGAACCAGAAAAGGTCAGTGTGGCACTATTGACAGAGAAAGTTTCTACTTTTTTTTTCATTCAAAAAAAGTAGAAAAATTACTCAATTGGAAATCTAGCCCAATATCCTAGTCCTATTTCTTTTACTAAGTATGACCCAGAGCAAATTGCTTCCTGCCACTGGGCAGGAATAATATATATTAATAAGGGACATTGCAGTAGCATAATTTGCAATCCCCTCTAGCTAATTTGAAGGTTGCCAGAGATCCTTTCCTCTGGATGGGAACAAGTTGCTAGCCCTCTGGAATAGTATTCCTTTTTTATCTCTTAAGTCAGCAGAATCATTGCCTTTTCCCACTTCTCTGCTCCCTCTCCCTGTCTAGGCTAAATGGGCATTCTCCCAGATTGATCTCATTGCTCATTTAAGTTTCAGAATTAATGTGCTTTATTTAGAGAGTGTACTGTGTAATAACTTCTGTTGTAAAGGTATTACAAAGGAATATTCTGGGGTAGATGTAAGAAAACATTTTTGGTTTGCCTAATGAATTTCAGGGAGGTCCTCAGCACAGAGCTCAGAGATAGGCAGCTTTTCTTCCTGAAATATTGAAAAGGTGTGGTGGAGGTTCACTGTGCCTTCTTCCCTTCCTGACTTTTGGGTCAAGCCTCAAAGCTGACAACATGATATGATTGGAAAAGTTGAGCATCTGCCTGTGTGGGGGAAACCATGTTTATCAGTTTGAGAGCTAAATGAAGCTGGACAGCTGCCATCAGCAATGTTGTGTGTCTGGAATGGCCTAATAGTTAGGAGGGCAGTGTCTGTGTGCTCGTGTTTCCCTCCACTGGTGAAACAGCACAGAGAGGTTTCTATTTAGTCAAATTATTTTTTCTGCTGGATGAGACTATAGGCTATGCCAGACTGGAGAAGGCCAGGCAGCTCCATTGTGTTCCCTGTGTGATAGTACCATAGCTAATCTGTTATCTACTGTCCTTCCTCTGGTCTCTGCTTTCACAAAAACAGAATTAGACATAGAAAATAGTCTTGTTGTGGTCCTCACAGGCCACATCCAAAGAATTTGGAGTGTGTGTTGTGCTGGTGATGGTGGTTGGTGGTTGCTTTTCAAAGGGAATGTAGAACTCTCCATATCTGTGGTAAGACGAAGATGTGTTTGAATACTGGCTAGTTGAGGGATGTGAATACTTGAGTAGGGCTTTAAACTTCATGGAGCAGAACTCTCTTTAGGCGTCTATGGTTGCCTATCATAGTTTCCTTTATGAAAACAATTTGGCCTTCATTTCTGATGCAGTAACATCCCTTAGCTTTTGGCCAAGAGAAGATGCTGACGATCAATTAGAACATTAAGTTTAAACACTTAATATGCCTGATTAGCCATTCTGCTCTAGTCCCAACAATCAGTGCATCCTTGCTGGCTGAAACCTAGAGACAAATACGAAAATATGTTTTGCTTGACTATATATGTATGATTGATGTCAAATTGCTTACCTTCTCAATGAGGAGGGAAAGAGGGAGGGAGAGAATTTTTTAAAATGTTCTTTGTTTTTACATATGATTGGGGGAAAATAAAATGTTAAATAAGTTTAAAGATAATTAAATAGAAAAAGAAAGAAATATAGTCAGAAGGGAGAACTTTTGAGGATAGATGGGTTCCTGCTATCCAGCCTGGCTTGTGGGAAAGGGAAGCTGCCTTCTAACCTGGAAGAAAGATCAGTTACCTTAGCAAGGCTGCCTGCCAAGGTCCACTGAGAGCATACTTGCCCAGATTAATGGCTGTTAGCACCAGACTTATCTGAAGTAAAGATACTATTCCTCTTTTAGGATATGTCCTTAGCTTCTTAACCTCTCACTTACCCTCCACTCATGTCCAGTTCAGAAAGAGCCAAAATAACTAATGTGTTTATATCTCTATCTCTACCATTTATATAATACAGAATTGTGCTAGGGGACAGGTAGGCACTTATGTGATGGCCTATAAGCATCCTGTGCTTTTCTAGCCAGGAGAATAAAAGAATGGGACTCTGGTGTGCACACTCCCTGGAACCTATCCCAACATGAAAACTTGCTTTGAGTCCTTAGGGGGGACGTGTTTTGGAGACATTGGAAAAAGAGTGGGAGAAACTAAAATATTGACAGTAGTACAGAGTTCCCAGAATATGGTGAGCTTCTCTCCACTCAAGCATGGCAGGCTGCCCTCCAGGTGGCTTACAAGCTGTTCTTGCTTTCCTTCCCACAGGTCAAGACGACTGGAATGGGACAAGGCCCTCCCTGAAGGCCCCTCCAGCTAGGCCAGTGAAGGGGTCATACAGAGAGCACCCATATGGACGTTATTAAAACAAACATGAGGGAAAATTATCAGTTATGAGCAAAGTTGTTACTGATTTCTTGTATCTCCCAGGATTCCTGTTGCTTTACCCACAACAGACAAGTAATTGTCTAAATGTTTTTCTTCGTGATTCCCTTCTTCTCCCCCCTTCCTCCATCCTCACCCTGCATTCTGGCTTCTGTATGTAGTATTTTAAAATTAGTTAAAATAGATTTAGGAATATCGAATTAATTTTTTTAAAGTGTGTAGATGCTTTTCTTTCTTTGTTGTTTAAATATAAACACAACTGTACCTTTTATAATAAAAACAGAAGTTGAGTTTAAAAAAAAAAAAAACTGTTAGTTTCCAAAGTGACATTGCTTGCTCTTAAGGGTTCTGAAGTTAAGCTTTGTTAACATTCTCTTAGGTTTGGTTTAAGGCAACCCGTAAAGTTGTAGTTGCAGATTCCCAAACTAGGCTACATTTCAAAATTCAGGGCTGTTTTTAAGACTTAAAATCATAATATTAACGGTAGTAGGTGCCACCGTTTAAAAGTAAGCTCAGATGTCAAATACATTTCCTTAAAAGCATATGGCGGTTGAATCTTAAGTTTAAATTTTTAATATGAAAGATCCTCATGAATTAAATAGTCGGTGTATTTTTTTTAAAAGTTAATTGATTTAAAAAAAAACCAACAAAAAAAATTAGGTTTGTAAAATTGACTTTTTCATATGTGGGTTTTGAAATCTAGCCCCAAACATACAGTGTTGAGAGATACTTAGGGAGTAGGTTTTGAAATGGGGTGGGTGGGAGGGAGACTTAACAGACTGAATTTCACTAGATGCAAGCCTTTTTTTTTTCTTTTTCTTTTTTTTTCTTTAGCTAAGAAATTAAAAATCACTGCATCTAATAAATCCAGTGTTTGAAATCAGAAAGCAAAATATTACATATGGTTGAGGTTTGCTTTCTGCAAAACCACCAATACTCCTTGGGATGCTGGGGGCTGAAAAAGTACATTGTTTAAATGATATGACAACACTGAGCCAACCCAAATGATGCATTCATTCAAGTATGTCTCAACACTAGCGTTACATAAAAAGGGACACTGCAGCTGGAAAAAAAAAAAGAAAGAAAAAAAATCCACTCTGTACATAGGCTAAAGTCCTAATTGGATTTGTACTGTCCTCCCATTTTGTTCTTGAAGATTAAATGCTACATGTGTAAGTCTGCCTAAATAGGTAGCTAAGACTTATGTCAAAATGTCTACAGCAGTTTGTCAATAAAGTTTAGTCCTTTTTTAATCAAAGTAAATGTGATGAATTGTCATTTTTTTGTGGACAATAAAATAGTTTTCTCTCAAATAAACTTAAATTAACTCTAAAGTTAATGGTCTTGTTAAAATTTGAAAGCATTCTTTAAAATGGTCGGGTGGGCTTTTTTTTTTTGTTTTGTTTTGTTTTTTGTTTTTTGGGGCTTTTTTTTTGTTTTGTTTTGTTTTGTTTTGTTTTTAAACCAAAAAAAGTTTATCTCAAGATGTTAAGTTTTAGTTTAAAAGATAACCAAAGCTTTTTCACCCCCTGGAAATTGCCAACAGCAGTTTGATTCAGTCTTGCTAGAGAGAACCGATTTTGGGGGAGGAACAGCCAAATGATTTAAAAGGAAACTTGGAATTATTTCTTTGGACAGGTCCCAGGGCTTAAAACCAGGTATTATGAAGCTAGTTTTCAGCAGAGCCCCAGGGGTCTCTGAATGCAAGTTTCAAATATTTAGCTGAGAATTGAGGAGACTGTATGTGACAGTGGAAAGTACTCAATTTGGAGACAGACCTGGGTGAGAGTCCCAGTTCTACCACTCATTACCTGTGTGACCATGGGCAAGTCACTCCATTTGGGGGCCTCAGTTTCCACCTCTGAATTCTAAACTCCCCCTAGCTCTAAATAACATTTGATTCTCTAAATTGGAAGATGTTTGTCCTGAAGCTGCCTGTAGAGGTGTCAGTACAAAACCAGGCCTGGTATTAAATCTAAGGGGCTTCCTCCTAAGCCCCTGGGGAACTGAGATAATGTCTTTATCTTTGACCTGGAATTACAAGCTGTCTCTAAAGCCCTTCTAAAGAGTATTTTGCCTGTTAAAACTGACTGGTGTCCAGATGGTCAGTTGTATTCTTCCCTCACGACCTTCAAGGTTTTTAATACGTGCCCCTCTCTACCACCCCGGGGGAGCCACCCAAACTGCTCGGGGGTGAAAAACCCGTTCTGGTATTAAGTGGCAACCTGCTTGCAGCAGTGCATGATGGGGTATTTTTTTTTTCTTTTAAAAACACACCAACAAAAAACAAAAATTTGTATTTATAGATTGTGATAAAATGTAAATAACTGAATTTTCAACCATGGTTTGGAGTCAGCTTTCAGGGCATTATGTCTTGTTTTGATGAAAAGAGATCACTCTATACCCCCCTTTTTAAAGGAAAATTATCGCAAGAGAATCAGGATGTGTAAAGCTAACATGCATCGCAAAAAAACAAAGGTAACCTAAATGTCTGATTTTAATAGCACATATTTCTCTTTTTACATAACCTGTGACAACAACTTGCATAAACAATTCTTTAGCTGTTAATTTCAATGTTAAAAAATTTGCAAAACCTGTTTAAAAGTAGCTGTAAAAGACCCTATGCTGCCGTATAAATTAGCCATAACTCTTAATAATCCTGCCCATTGCAAATGAATTGTAACATCATCTGGGCACAAAATCTGACATATTAAATGACAGTGTAAAAATGACAATGATTATAGATTAGACCGACTATGCTACTGCCCCCAAAGCAAAGATTTCTGCTTAGTTATTTTAAAATGTAAAAGGATGACACCCCTCCACACCCTCCCCCCAAATCTCCCCTATAGATCCCAGTATTTATATTCACAGTCAAATGTTACTTAAAACTCAGTCTTAAATTGCATGTTTCTCTCCTGTAATGTGTAAACTGCATGCAGGATCTCTCTCTCTTGTTTTTGAGTCTCCCAGGCTTCCTGTCAAAAGGACTAATCTCTGTCTTCTCCATTTTCAGGTTCTTGAAAACTGTTCTGGAATTTCCTGGAGTAGAGTATTTGACTGCTTGGATACCCTAATGTGGTAGGTCCACTTAGATATCTCTTGGGGGAGAGGGTCCTGTGTCCAGAACTTAAAATAGGGGAAGGGAGTTCCCTGTCTGTGGACCAGCCTTTTAGAGTGTATCTGTATAGCATCTTCTGCCTAAATTTACTTTCAATATATAATCAAAGTGGGCATCAGTGCCGCCTTTTTCTGCCTATCAAGATTCATTTGATTTTCCCCCTTGTTCTAGTGAATGTACTTAAAATTGAAAGTAAAAATAGGTGAGGAAATGGTGGTGTTTTTGTTTTTTTTTGTTTTTGCTGAGGCAATTGGGGTTAAGTGACTTACCCAGGGTCACAGACCTAGGAAGTGTTAAGTGCCTGAGATCAGATTTGAACTCAGGTCCTTTTGACTTCAAGGCAGGTGCTCTATCCACTTCACCACCTAGCTGTTCTGAGATGGTCTCTTAATTAGAAAGATGATAAGAAAAAGTTTCAGTTTCACTGAGAATGGGAAAAGTCCAAAATAGAAAGTCTCTTCAGATGATTGGATGAATGGATATAGAAGCTTCTGTGTAAAGATCCCTTGACTAGTCTGGGTGTCAGGGAAGAAAGGTAGCTCACAGGATAAGGCAGATGATGTCTGATGGCAGAGAATCTTCCTAAAGGTCAGATCTTCCTCTACCCAAGAATCTTCAGTGGCTCCCTAGTGCCAGACTCCCCGTTCTCTGGTTTTTGTGCTTTTGCAAAAGGCTGTACTCCATTCATTGTTGGGAAACTACCCATACATATGTTATACAAATAAAAAGCTTTAATTAAAAAAAAAAAAAAAGGCTGTACTCCTGAGTTGCCTTCTTTAGATTTGCCTGTTAGACTCAGTCCCCTGCTTCTTTCCAGGTTAATTTCCTACAGAAATTCTTTGCTGATCCCTCTAGTTGAGATGTGAGTGATGGTAAAATTAAACATTTTGGCTTGGGAAAGGCTCTCAGAAGTCATTGCTCCATTGCTCCATCCTTCTCTTTCTGCATGTCAGTGAACCAGAAGCCTTTTGTCTTGTTCAGACTTAACATGTGTAGTGAACAGAGCCTACATTTGAACTTTTCCCACTGGGCCACACATCCTCCTTATTCTCAAATTAGACTTGATCTGCTTACGTATTAAACGTTGTCTCCCTTGACCACCACCATCACCCCAAGATTGTAAGGGCCATTGCTTCTGTCTTCTGAATCTCCAGTGGCTAAAACAGTTGTGGCAGCTGTTTGTGCTTTTTGAGTTGAACTGAGTTTGGAGTCCTCAACCTCTGGTGTCCATGGAGATAACAGACATAGGCACCAGCAAATAACCTCATTTATTAAAGGTTCTTGCATCGATTGCAACATCGACTTCACAGGCTGATGTAAAATGTGTCTTGTAAAGCTCAGTGCCTCAGAGGTCAATTGGAATCAGTCAGCAAGCTTTGTTAAGCTCCTGCTAGGTGCTGGACCTTATTATCTTACCCTTATTGTCAAGTGTACCTTAGCCAGAGAAGCTGTGGAATTCCTGGAGGGGGTCCAGACAGCAAAAACCACCAGGCAACTTTGCCAGGAGAAGCCTCGTGTTGTTATCTTTAGGCATTGGGAAAATACCAGATGGTTCCCCTTTGCTTTGGTGGCCACAGCAGGGCTCTTCCTCAAGTTTTGCCAAGTAGCCTTTGGCACTTTGAATAAACATTTTAGGCTGCCTTTTTTTTTTTTTTTTTTTTTTTTTAAACCTTAAAAGTATTATTAGCAGGTTTACCTCAGAGCCAGAAATGAGCATAAACTAAGATGTGGCATATTCTGCAGAGCATGGGGGAAATTCTCTGGAGAAAGGCCTGATCCAGTGCCTTCTCTGTATCTTCTCTGTATGTTCTCTGAATGACCCCAGAATTCTGGGAAAGCCTGGTTTTGAGATTCAAGGTTGAATTTCAGTTGAAGTCCATCTTCATTTATAGGGCAGTGTTTAGAAGCAAGATCCAGCCTGGAGATAATACATTTTGAGTCCAGGAAGCTCCAGGATAATAAGAAAGCTTAGAAGATTGAGGTTACTTAGTCTTTTTTTCCATGTTATAGATAAGGAAACTGAGACCTACAGAAGTGGAATACCTCGTTGAACATTTTACGGATTTAACATATTGCAGATCTGGTCTTAATGATAAATCCCCCAAGCAGATTCTCTGGCTCAGTTCCAGGGTTCCAGGTGTATCCCCCAAATCCTCAAGAACTGTGAGGTTCAAGGTCCTTATTCCTCCTAAGATCAGACAGCCCCCCATTGGCCAGGTGAGGGAGGTGGCCGAAGCTCTTGGAGGCTCCCAGGTTCAGCTCTGAAGCTGCCAAACTGTTTTGGAGAGGAGCTTTCTCTTCCTGAACTTAATGCAGTGCTGCTATTCACAAGTAAGAGACAGTCCCTACACTTAACCTACTTAGTCTGTTTAGGGAGACAACAGGCAAACAGGTAAATAAGCCCAAGATAATTTGCAGGAGAATGCTGGCAGCCAGGTGAATGAGAGAAGAGGGGTCCCCTGAGCTGATCCTCTATAGGAGCAGAAGTGGAGAGGAGGCTGTCTCCCAGTTATGGCAGAGGGGCTCAAGTGCAGTGTACAGTGAGGAGACCAGTGGTGTGACAGCTGGCATGGGACAGGAAAACCAGGGGAAGCTTGGCCAGGGCATAGGATTACCTGGCCAGAGGGCAGGTCTTACCAGAGGCAGGACTCAAAGGGAATGGGCCCAAGGGATGTCAGAAAGGTGGAATCGACAAAACTTGGGAACTTAATTGGACGAGGAGTGAGAGAGACAGTCAATGGCAGGATGACTTCTGGTTCTGAGCTCTTATGTCTAATGATAGTGGCGTCCTCAGAGAGTTTTGAAGGAAGTCTTTGTTAGAAATGTGTACAAGGTCCAAGTCCAGCACTCATGTGGCCGTTCAAGACTGGGGCTCAAAAGAGAGATTAGGGCTGTGTTATGTATACTTGGGAGAGGCCTTTGCACAGAGATGAATCCCTGGGAGTCAATGGGAACAGAGAGAGCATAAAAGAGCAGGGGAGGGCCCTGCTGTACTGCACTTTGGGCCTCCAGCTCTGCCAGTTCTCATCCTTCTGGCTCTGTGTTGGCCCCGGAACTACTAAGTTGCATCTCCCACCTGACAAGGTTTTGCTTCATTCCACCACTGCATAATGTTCAAGTACTCGTTTCCTTGAGCCTGTCCTGCATAACCTTGTGCTTCTGTCTACTCTGAGCCAGCTGTCACTGGAAATCGGAATGCCAGCTCTTACATCTCGGCCCATGTCTACCCAACAGCTGTTACCTGGGAGCTCCTCATTGGCTGGGTTACTTTGATGTCACTAGCAACTGGGGTGTGGGGAGCTGGCCAAACTGCCCCTGGCCTGAGCTGAAGGTCTCTTGGAGGTGAGATGGCGGATGGAATACAGGCCTTTGTGTTGGCCCTGATTTCAGGATGACTGGAAGGACCCAACCACACTACAGCCCTCTAAGCAGCACAGCTGAGGTGTGGAACTCCCCTGGGAGGGAGGAACCACACAGGTCTGGGCTCTGAAGCCCCTAGGTGACCACCACTGTGGCCGTGGGCCTCTCCTCAAAAGAAAGAGGCAGGGGAGGGCCTGCTAGTCTTCATCTTATAAATGCTCAGAAGTCGAGAGGAGATTCAGGTTTGGGTTTCAAATCTAGCAGGGCTGCAGTGGGGAGCCACAGCCTCTACTGTGGGAAAGAGATCATGCTATTCCTGGGTTCAGTGATAACCCCCAAGCACTGAAGCTTTTTCCACACTCAGTGCTGTCTCCCAAATACCCTGATGTTAAGAGGGCTATCAAGCTAGTCAGCTAGCTGGCTGCAGAATAGATAGAGCTTGGGACTTTGTGTAAGGAAGATGAGTTTGAATCTGGTCTCAACATGTGTGACCCTGGACAAGTCAACTAACCTCCTCCTGTTGTCATTCATCTGTAAAATGTGGTTACAGAGTTTTTGTGAGAATCCAATATGCCATAACACTTAAAAGTGCTTCCTAACCTTGAAGGGCTATATAAATGCTGGTTATTGTTATTGAAGTTCACAATTCCATCAGCAAGTCCTTGTAGGAAATGGAAAGCCGTATAAATATTTCCACCTCATTTTCGCATGTAAACTTGAGATTTTGCTTAGATTAGCTTTGTTTTTTAATTCACATGGATTTCTTTTCTCTCCCAACCTTGACAAAGAAAAAACCTTTAGTCCAACAAAACGAATTCTCACATTGACTATGTCCAAAAATACACAACTCATTCTATGTATTGTGTTTATCACCTCTCTTTTAGGAGGTGTGGGGAGCATAGTTGATCACTGGCCTTTTCATTAGTTGTTAAGAACTGGAAGGGGTCTAGTCCAAACCTCTAATTTTGTAGTTCAGTGTGTGGGGCTCAGAAAAGGGTAGGGACTTACCAAGTTCACCTAGCAACTAACAGGGCCCAGCATACAGCCCCAGGTGAGATAATTCTAGATCCCATCATCTTTCCCTTAAATCGTGCTATCATAATTAGAATGTGTCTTCCTATCTTCTTCCCCCCAGCTTCCATTTCTTTGTTGTTTTTGACATCAGTTTCTCCATCTTGAAATACCTAACAGAACATAGGGAAATGACCACGAGGGCCAGAACTGGCACCTGGTAACCCCTAGACTCTAGCATGGTGTTTACTCTTGGAATGGGGTGGCAGTCTCTCATTTGAATTTCTTTTAAATACTTGCCTGCTGGTTGACTCAGTTAATAGCTGTCCTCTGTAATATTCTGTTTAGAGCCTTTAACACTAGGCTAAAGGATTGTTTCAAAATGCCCAAAAGAATCCTGGCTATGGGATGGCTTGAGGCATTCCCAAGTATGGAAGGGACTGAGCTGGGGTTTCTTCAGCTAAAGATAGCAAAGGATTTTATTACCAGAAAATTGGGTTGGTTTTAGCCTCTCCGGTGAGTTAATTTAGAAAGGCTGCTTTCAGCCTCCAAACCTTCTAATTAGAATCTCCAAGGTTATCTTTGCTCAGTTCCAACCTTGAGTAGGAGTTCCCATCCTTCACAATCAAGTCAGTAAATTTTGTTTCAGAGCATTGGGCGAGGTATGGGAAGAGATTAAATTTAGCTATTAAAATCACCTGTAATGTGAAATGGACTTGAGGACAATCTTTGCACTGGATGTGTGTAAAATTTGTGTTCATAGTGCACCAGGTTCTGTTCTTTGGCTTCTGCCCTGACTTCGTCTGTATATTCCCAGAGCTTCTTATGATGGCTCTGATGGTTGGTCATCTCATCTCTGTTGAAAGATGTCCAGTGATGAGGCCCTTGAGTGTTTCCAGTCTTTAGCTCCAAAGTACCTTCCTCAGATGCTAATGTATTGCTTCTGCCTGCCCTGATCCCATCCACATGACAGGATAACCTGAGGTTTGGGTCGTGGCCTCCCCCTAAATGTTCTGTTCTCCAGGCTAAAGCCAAGCAGCATTTTTCAGCTACTTCTCTTTTGAGTGCCTTTTTTTTCCCCTGTCGTGTTTGCCCTAATAGATTTGTTTGTTTTTCTTAAATGTACTGGCCAGAACTTAGCCCTTCAAGGGGTCAGAGGACAACAGGAATGCTGACTCCCTCCTAATAATGCAGCTGAAGGGCTTTAGATACTTGGGTTCCCTTGTCATTTTTTTTTCTCTTTTAATTCATTCACCTCATCATACAGCTGCAACTACTGTTCCCCAAAGTGATCCACAGCCTCTCAGTTGGCAAATCAGGTGATCTTTCATTGGTTCTAATCCTTTTTAACCTGCATTTGGCAGTGCTGACACCTACCTATCCACCCCAGGGGCTCGATGTCTCCAGTACAGGGAACGTTCCTGTCTTCTGCTGCTTCTTGTATGCTCTCTCTCCTTTGCTGGCTCATCATCCCTAGTTTTCTCCCTAAAGCTTCCCTCTTCCCTATTTGCCCATTTCTGTCGAAGGCACTACTCTCCTATCTGTATCTGGTTAGTAATCCCAGCATTATTCCTTGCTAGTCATTCTCCATCGCCTTATATAGCCAATCACCAATCTTGTCATTCCTGTCTTCAAAACATCTCTCTAGTCCAGTCCCTTCTCTCAACTCTCACCCTACTTCAGCTCCTCTTTACCTCTCCACTGATCACCACAGCCCCCTCCTAGTTGTTTGTTCTTCTTAAATGTAGTGGACTTAAATGTCCTCTCTCCCTCTAGTCCATATTACAAACGAACGCAAAAGAATTTTCTTTAAATGCAGATTTAACTATGACTCCCTTAGTCCACTCCAGTGGCTTTTCATTGCCTCCAGGATGGTCAGCTGTTAAAGCTCTATGCCCTTGGCCCTAGCCTCAGTGAATGCTATGTGTCCTGTCATGCTCTGTGATTCAGCCAAACTGATCTCTCTGTTCTTCCTTCACAACGTACTCATCTGGGCTTTCTCTCCTAACCTCTACTCCTTAAGATTCAGCATAATGTAGCACAAAGACCAACTTCTACACAAAGTCTTTCTTGAATAAGAACTTTATTTGGCATGAAGTAGATCCTTTATTAGTTTTGGGTTTAAAAAACCTAATCTCACTCCACCCCTACTTTGTCTGGTATAGATTAAAGGTTTAATAAAAAAATACTGGTTATTTCTTCTTCTCCCCCCTTCCCCCACCCCCCCCCTCGTAACTATTACTTAACCACACTGCCCTCTATTGTAGTTAAAGCAATTCACATATCCCACCACCACCACTACACTTTTTTGCCCAAGGGCTAGACTTCCTATTTCTAGCATTTTGAAGATGTTGGCAGATTTCTTTATTTGGAAGAGCACAATGCCCCTATGCTGCCTCCTCCCAATCTAAGACTCCTTTCTTGTCTGTGGGCCACAATTGGGAGTCTGCCTAAATTCTAGGGAGACCTAAGTGAGAATATGTCCTAAGAGCACACAGTCATCTACTCCATCAAAAGGACTTGCTTCTTGTCTTCTATGGAAGGAAAACAAGCCTGGCCTCCTCTCCAAAGGCAATCTCAGACCCTCAGTGGGAAATGTCTGCCTACAAACTTTTGAACCCCTCTTCTCTTGCCTGTGCCAACCCCCTTCTCCTCATTCCTCACCAAATCAACACAACAGCCTGTGTATCAGGCTAGCAGGAAGGTAATGAATATTTAAAGGTCTTGCGCTCATAAGGAGCAGCTTGTTTTTAGCAGCTGACAAGTGGGTCAGATTAGTTTTTATTGCTTTCCATTACCATCTAGAAATCAGTTCTTCCAGAGCCAAGCTGAAAAGGTTCAGGGCTTTCCAAGCCCAGTGGCATCAGTGCAGCACAGGCATCCCAGGAGAGAACGAACTAGTAAATACGTTGACTCCAGACCCCACTGCTATTGAAAAGGCCATTTTTTTTCCCCTCCTCTTGATAGTTAATCAGGGCAGTAGTTAATTGAGCACAACCCTTTTTTTCTCCAAGGGAGCTGTGTTTGAATGTCGGGCTGGAATATTCATTCCCCTTTTTTCAGGAGGCAGCTTACCAGGCCCAGACTGCAGATGGAGAATTTCATCCATTTAAAACATGTCTTGTGGTTCAGAAGCCAACACAAGTCAGAACATTAAAACATTAAATATGTGTATTCGTGTAAAACATCAAAGGCTGAAACTGCCATCTTCTAGGAACTTGTTTTCATTCCACCACGGCCTTGTTTTTCCTCACAAAATATGATTCTGAACTTGCTTGAGCTATAACTTAATGCATACTTTTGCCCTGTTCTCTGGTGTCCAAGGGTCCAACTTGTCATTGGGGAATTTTTCTCTTTCTCAGATTCAGAAAAGTTAGCTCAGTATTGCTTTTGTCAAAGAGCAGCTGTCGAGTGTCAGACCATCCCCGATTATCATTGCTTGGTGGTTACTTGGAATCTCTTGTTTGTGAAGGAGAGTAATGGGGGGAAGGGGTGTGTGGAACCTGATGAGAAGATAATCTCAGGAATAGTGACTAAGCTTGAAATATTTCATGTTGCTCTAGACATTTGGGCATCATTCAGGTTAATTGGGTCCTACTGGGTCTTAATAAACTTGCTGCTAAGTGAGCCTCTTTTCAGAACTTGGTAGCTAATCAACATGTTGATTGTTGGCCCCAAACCACCATCCGGTCATGTCACCTGCAAGTCACGGCTGGCAGAGCATGTAAATTCTCCATTTTTCAAGAAGAGAAAAGAAAAATTTCTGGCCTTTAATTTTTAAGAGTTTTGGTTTGTTTTGTTCTTGCTGAGGGTAGTGATAGGGAGTGAGGGAAGAAGCTGACCTGGTTGGTCACTATCTCTTTCATGCTCACGGTTTGCTGCTGGCCCAAGAAATCGTGCAGTGTCAAAGATTGAAAAGATTTTAGAGATCTCCTTTGAAATAGCCCGGTCTCATTATCCAGTCAGAAATCTATCCCCTTCTATTATATTCTTAACAGGTGGTCCCTGGTTAAATATGTTCTATGAAAAATTACTACCTACCAGGGTTGCTTACTTCATGGTTGGTTGATAGTAATTCTTATTATTCTAAAATGTTTACAACTGTTACTCCTAGTTCTATACACAGGGTTCAAAGAGAACAAGTCTTGTTTTCTATGTGTAATATCTTTTCAGATAATGGAGACAGTCATGACCTCACCTATGTGTTCTCCAAACTAAATATCCCCTGTGGTGTGGTTTTGTCACCTTCTTGGATGCACACCTGCTTGTCATCTGTAATTAAAATGCTCTCAGATTTGGACAATACTTCAGCTCTCAATGAGCATTCACTTCACAAAACATTGATTAAGCAATACAAAAGTACAAGATAGTGGGGGTGCAAAGACAGACTGAAATGTCTCTTGAGGGGCTTTGGTTTTTCTGGGAAATAAAAATATACCTGTAAATGCATGCACAGTTAAGGAAAACAACACTTAAAAACTAGGCGAGTCAGGCAGAGTGCCTCAGGTGAAGAGTCAGGACATAGGAAGCATCACAGATCTACCAGAGAATCTAAGCTTCCCCTAGCAGACCACAAAGTGAGACAAGAGAAAGCAGGATTGTCTCCTGCACATTGGATGTCCTGCCTGAGGTCTGGGGCAGCTGTTGGCCATTGACTTTCCCCTTGTCCCCAAATAGGATAACGGGAGGTCTGAAGACCCGAAAAAGCCTGAGCATACATAGCCCGGAGAGAGAAGTGTCTTGTAGGAACCAAATCCTGGTAATGGAGGGACTCCTAAGGGAAGAGAGTCATTATTTGTATAGTGTCTGCTATGTCCCAACCCCTGTACTCATCCCTTTGCAAAGGTGGTGTCATTTGATCCTCACCACAGGGTCTGTGATTATTCCCTATTTTATAGTTGAGGAAAATGAGGCAGAAGTTAAAGTACCTTGGCCAGGGTCACATGGCTAGTGTCTGATTTGACAAGCAGGATTTGAAATTGGGTCTTGGGTTCAGCCCTCTGTCCACTGTGTTATTTAATCTACTGCCCCTTCTGGAAGCTAGGGCTTCAAAGTTGACTTGAGTTTAAAAATGGAAAAACAGTTTAAAACAGCTGGAATGTTTGCTGCATATGTGACTCAGGACAAATTGCTATTCCTTCGGCTCAGGGCTTGGTCCCTAGACCAAAGTCAGTCAGTCTTGCATTTTACAGATGGAAAAACTGCTGGCTAAGGCCACAGGTAAATGTCATAGTAGTCAAGCTGAAGCTTACATCTTCAAATGTTGTACTCGTGCTGTTACTGAACTTGAGGTTCCTTATCTGTAAAAGGGGGTGGTAGCATATTGGGCTCTGTGGGGGTGATAGAAAGGGCAAGCGTCCAGGAAGTCCAGTGAAAAATCTCTCCCTACAAACCCATCCCCTAAAAGGTGCTTTAAGTATAGTGTCCAGGAAGTCGGAAGACTCGCTCCATATTGGGTCTCTACGGCCACTCAGATAAATTGTGGTAGAAGGACTTCTTTTTAATTAGTAGTCAGCTTTGGGTGCTCAGATAAACAATTTATTAAGTGTCTCCTGTGTAAATAGCCATGTACAAATAGGCTGTATGCTTAATGGGGAGTAAGGCCCTACCTTGAGGAGGATTGGGAAGGGCTGACCCGAGGGGGAACAGTGAAAATGCCTGGAGTTGGGAGGAGGAGGCCAGCGTCCCTGAATGGGAAAGGAAGTGAAAAGAGTGCTGCACTTGGAGCCGAGAGAACCTCGCCCTAACTTGGGTGAAGTCCATTTCTGTAGGAGAACCAATGCCCTGTGGTCAGCTGGCATCTGGGCTTGGTGAAGTCCTGCTCTGGACTCTGAGAAGAGAGGCTTGGGTTGGTTTCTGAGCCGACGTAGAGCAGATGTTCTGATTTCTCGTTTTGTGTTGGCAGGAAGCAGAGTCTCTTCTTGGGGAGTGGGAGAGTCCCAGGTGCTGCTGCTGCTGCACGGCCACGTGGCCAGCCAGGCCCAACTGAGTCGGACTGAGGAGAGGGGGGCACCTCCAGAAAAGCTGGAATGGCCCTTGCCGACTCTGGGGCTGGGGCCAGTGCTGAGGACCCACTGCATTTCCTCCAGAAGGCTGCCAGGAGGAGACAGAAGGAGTTCTGTGGGGGTGGGGTACACACCAAGCCCATGTAATCGGTGCTGCTTCTGAGACTTCCAGATGTGAATAAACCATACTGGCCCTGTCGTGTGTCTCTGCTCCGTGCTGCTCCAGGGGCTGGCCCACCTACTAACCTCGTGGTCTGGGGCTGGTCACTTCCCTTGTGCCTTGATTTCCTCACCTGCAGAATGAAGATTTGAACCAGATGGCCTGTGAGGCCTGAGAGCCTGTTCAATCTACTCTCTTACATTTAAGAGAAGCTGAAATCCGGTAACTGGCTCAGTGTGCCCAATAAGTGCCAGAGGACCCGTTTGAACCTTGGGCTTGGGCTCCCACATCTTGGCTCTTTCCCTCCCGCTGTGAGCCTTTTGGGTTTTCCCATTCACTCTGCTGGTCCAAGAGGGCAGTTGCCTAGCCAGTGTTGGCAGGAGTGGGCAGTCCAGGCTCTGTCAAGTGGGGCTGGGATGGGGAGCTGGCTGGGGCCTGGGGAAGTCTCCCGGTAAAAAACAAACACGTTTTGCTTCCACCTGTTTGGCCTTAGCTAAGTCACATAATGTCTCCTGGGCTTCGGGCTTCTGGCTTCTTCATCAACGGAGAGGGTAGGACTAGTGGCCTTGTGGCCACATCTATGACTAATCCCAGAGAGGGTCAGGACCTGCCCTGTATGGAGCGCTGACCCCAAACTCAGCCCTCTTCCCATTAAGAAAGTTCATTGTAAGAGAACAAGTAGCGGCAGGAGCCCTATAAATGGTTTTGTGGTTTGTTTTTTTTTTTGTTGTTGTTTTGTTTTGTTTTGTTTTTTAAACTTTAAAAATGGGAGCATCGACAGCACCAGTTCTGGAGTCCTTCCACCCGAGTTCAAATCTGGCCTCAGACGGTTAACACTTACAGCATTGGGACCCTAGGCAAAGGTCCTAAGCAAGACCCACAACCCCAATTGCCTTGCCAAAAAAAATACATATGGGCCACTACGGGCCCAAGGCCCTGCCTATTGGGTAGAGGAAAAGATATAGTCGCTGTCCCCAGAAATTTCTGCCATAGTAGGACTAGTGCAATAGAAAAGTTAAAATTTAAAATTAGGCTTTTTAAAAGAAATTGAACAACAAACACTTTTACTGAAAGGAATCAAGGCAGACAGTTCATCGAGGACAGCTGTCCTTGTATCTGAGATGCAAAGGCTCTTTGAGACTGTGGGAGAAGGGCCTGGTGAGATAATTAGGGTCCTTGTTCTAAAAGGCGAATCACTTGTGGGCCTCATAGCACAGGTAAAATGAAAGTGTTAATCTCTAAGGGGCCCTTCATCTCAAGAACCTATGGGGAGTCTGATGTTATTGCCATGCACTTCATGGTTTTGTTTGGGGACTGGTTCCCTATGGCTCTGGACTCCTCTCAGCCTTGGAAGCTGGGTCCTACTTCCTAACTTACTCTCCCTTATCTGCACAGCAAAGCTCCCCAGGGCCCATGCCAGCTCCTTTAGCAGGTGGGAATTTGGTTTCCAAGGCATCTGCTTACAACTTGGCCTCTGGGAGGGGGGAAGGTGGTTGGTGTGGGTTCACTCTGGACTTTGATCCCATGATAGGATGAGAAGATGGTTACCCTTCAGCCTGATGTGTGCCCCTGGGGCAGGGACCTGCCTATTTGTCATTTCATTCTGGTCACTGTTCTCTGGCCACATGTTGGTCACAGATCATTCACAAATCTACAGTATTACCAAAGGATTTTCAGAGATTTCCTAAAGAGGAGCCTAAGAGTTGAATAAATAGTTCAAGTGTTGAAGCTTAGGAAAAAAGTACCTCCTTTTCATTTATTTTGTCAAAAAACCAAATTAAGCACCTGCTCTGTGCCAACATTGAAACTAGGGCCTGAGATGCAGACAAAATAACCTTTTCCTTCAGGCAATTTACATTTGGTATTCCCAACTTAACTCCCTCTTCTATAGCTTCTAGGTTTACAAAGGACTTATCACTGTAGCCCTCCTGGAGAGGTACTGAAAGTCAGCCCGTTGTTACAAGAAAATAGCAAAAAACCAAAATCTTTCCAGACCCAATCTCTAGTTCTTTCTCTGAGATTTGGGCTGCTGGTGGGGTCTGCTTGTTCTGAGCATTCCCCAAGATGGAGAAGTCCTATTCTTGGATCCTCTGGAACATTAAACAACTGCACTAATTTGTGAACCACAGCTTGTGGGGTCGTCCCCCCCCCCCAGTCATTAATAGGCCCCTTTAACCGTTAGGAATAAAAAAGAGCAGATCACAGTCCTCCCCACCCCCTCCTCTCTCCTTTGCTGCATGAGTGAGTCTGGGGATGCTACTGAGCCATAAATATTTCAACTCAGGCTTTCTCAGGGCGTTGCCAGGGTGATGAGCTGGGGAGGGGGGGTGCTCCTTCCCAGCTGCCCCTGGGGCTGGAAGGAGGATGGCAGCTCCCTCCCCAACAGGGAGCCTTTACTTTGGGCTCGTTTTTTGCCGGTGGGTCAACCCCAGGGGTGGGGGATGGGGCGTGACTGGGAATAGCTTTGGCTCTGAGCCGCCTGCTTCCTGCCTCTGTAGTTTGTTGCCTAGGCCCCCCTCAAGGGCCCCAGGGCATCTGAGATTGCCAAAGCTAAAACCAGCTGTGTTGGGGAGGAAGGAGGAAGGCTGCACCAGTAGCAGGGGCTTTATCAGTACCAGGAAATGAGGAAATGGGCACACCGCACCCTTCATGTTCCGGAGAGGCCTTTGCCCTAAGCCCCTAGCATCTGTGGTGCACCTGGGCCAGCATCTCCTAACGACACCCTATTGATAAGAATGGACCAGCTGGCCCAGGATTTGGAGAGCTCAGACCCAATCACTCAAGCTTTCATGTGCCCCAAGTAGTTAAATTACAGAGTACCTGGTAGTTTGTGTTTACTTGCTTTGGGAAGGCGGCTTTCCCCACGATCGGGCAATCTGGAAATTGATCTAGCATTTTGAATATTGCATTTCTCATAAAGATCTACAGGAGATGGGTATTCATTATCCTTATTCCACAAAGGAGGAAACAGAAGTGACTTCAAGTCAGAGTTAGGATTTGAGTCTGAGACCTGGACTTTTCCAACCACTACACTCATCCCCTCAAGTGTCCCGGCCGGAATTGATCTTGGCTCAAGGATGCCTCATCCCCCAGCTGGGCCTCTAGCTTCCTCCAGAGTTCTCATTACTTAAGGCCAAATTCTAGAGACCTTAGTCTGCTAGATTTTTCGTTCCCTTTGTTCCTTCAGAGAAAAATAACATGACAAACTCCGCCCCCCCCCATGCCCTTCATAATTCCATTGACCACTAGGTACTGGGTGGTCTTGACTTGAGCCCTCTCCTTCCTGTAGATAAAAACATTAGTTGCTCCTGTTAATGAGAGCAAGAGATAAGGCTGGTCTATTAGCAGACGGGTTGCAAACCTCCCTTCCCTCTTCCCTCTCCGCGCCCCCCCCCCCAAGAAGCTGTGCTTTCTGTGTGGCATCCTAGTAGGCTAAGGGAAGCTAAGAGTGAGACATGATGGGGATGAAGGGGTGGGGTCAATGGGGACCATTCCTGGCTATCCACTGCCCTCTGGTGGCTAATGTGGGCATGACACTAGATCTGGTTTGCCCTCCACTAACCTGAGGACTTGAGAGCCTGTTTGTCCTTTGTTGTTAGGTACGCAATGCCATGACATGCGAGTGAACTGGACTGACCTGAGGGAGGGCTGTGCGAGCTCACCTGCCTTACTTTCCCTTCCAGAGCCACACAGGACAACTGGAAAGGTCCTAGGAAGCCAGAAGAGATGGCTCTAAAACCAAGCATTGATCAATTCCTCTCCATTCGTATCCAGTTATCGGGTCCTGGTGGTACAATGGACAGAGCCATAGTTACTCAGGACTCCTCTTCCTGAGTTCAAATCCAGCCTCAGACACTTAAATGTGTGCTGTATGACCCTGGACAAGTCACTAATCCTCTCTTCCTCAGTTTCCTCATCTGTGACATGGGTGGGAAAGGAAATGGCAAACCACTCCAGTGTCTTTGTCAAGAAGACCCCAAATGGGATTATGAAAAGTCAGATATAACTGAACAAATAAAAAAAAAATTCTACATAGATCTCAAAAGTCCTGCCTATTACCATCACCTTTCATCACCTTAGGCTATATAAGCTAACCTCAGCTCAGTCTGGTTCAACAATTACTAAGTACCTATTGGGTATATTCCTTTCTAAAATTATTTTGTGTTATCATCAAGTATACATTTGCATATCTACATATATCTTATATCTACTAGTAGAGAGAAGTTCCTTGAAGGCAAGGACCATCATTTTTGTCTTTGTACATCCCAAAGCACCATGCTTTGCACACAGTAAGTGATTAAGAAATGCTTATTGACCTTCAGTAATCTACAATCTGTGGACAAGGCAAGATGGCATTGTAGGAAGAGTAATGTACTGAGAGTTAGAGGCCTTCCAACTTTAGCCTTTGTTCTTTGACTTGCCTTGTTTGCAAAATTAGGATATTGGACTAGATTATCTAGCTCTATGATTCAGTCCATTTCAGACATTTATTTTTCATTATGTCCAATTAAATTAGATTGTTAGAGAATTCAGAGGCATCTCAGACAGGAAGGTTCACTTCTAATTGGGGCGATTCCGAAGAGACTTCCAGAACCCTAACATTCTCCACCTTCTCAGTGGACCCAGCCCTGAGTCCAGTTTGTGAACTTGAGTTACAAGTGACATGTATGAGGTTGGTTTATCATACTTTATAGAGGAATTCCTAGAGGAGGAAGCTTGAATGAACACTGGCTTCCATAACTGCTTCTCTGAGATTCTTCATCCCTAAGAAAAATCCTGAGGGGAAGCAAAGTTGAAGTCATAGTCTTCTTCCTATGGCCCAGGTGGCTGGCTGGCCACTTTACTTCCTCCCACCTCCCCACACCTAAGGATGTGATTTCAAAGGAAAGGAGAGATAACTCTTTAACTGCCCTAGATGATGTTGAGTAGGGGAGGGGAAATTAGGCTTCAGATGACAGACAAGAAAACTGAGAAGAAAAAGTCAGATGCTAACAATGGGTGTTTTGTTGGCACCCAATGTGTCATTTTATGTCACTCAGGCTGTTGGGTTTTTTTGGTTTTGTTTTGTTTTTGTCATGATAAACTAGAGGCATTATCCTATGGCATTGGGCTCCATTTTGGGTGCTGTATTCAAAGGACATTGGGGAAAGTCCACTGTATCCAGAGAAAGGTGATCACTATGATGGGGGGGGGGCAGGGAACCCTTCTGCCACTGTCATGAGAAATTAGTTGAAGGCATGTTTCATTTGGAACAGAGAAGACTTAGCAGAAGGACATGAAAGAGCTGACATAATTTGTGACTTGGAAGGAGAAACAGAAGATCAAGGTGTGGAAGTCAGAGGGAGGGACATCTCAGCTCCATGTTATGACAGAACTACACAACAGATGGAATTAATTGGGCAACCAGGGGATAAGCTCCTTTCACTGAAGGGATTCCAACAAAGGCTGGATCTGTTAAGGCTGTAGCAGACTTCCAATATCCTCTAAAGTAGAAGGGCCTTCTTGACCTTTTATGTGTCTTGGAGCCCTGAGCAATCGGGCAAAAAGCCTAAAATTAGAAAGCTCACAAAGGAAACAAATTACATTGAAATGAAAATTTAAAAAGTTCTTAGGACCCAGGTTAAATCCCCCCCTGCACAAAGGCTGGGGGGGTCTCCCGTGCCACGTGGCAATGTGGAATCGTCCTGGGTGTGATGCGCTGGGAGGTAGGAGATCTGAGTTCTAGTGCTCCTCGCTGCCCGTGGACTGGCCATGTGACCTTGGGCATCATCCCTCAGAATTCTAGATGGAGGGCTGGGAGGGCTCCCTACCTCGTCATCATTTACAGACCAAGCGCCTTAGTTGTACAGAGGGGAGAAACTGAGGCTCAGAGAAGGAAAAGAACTGTGCCCACGCCCCACGGGGTGTTCTGAGTTCCCAGGGGAGCCTTATGCGGCCCTTTGTAAAAGAGGCTTAGATTAGATGGTCTCTAAAGACCCTTCCAGTTAATTCAATCATGCCTTTGGGGGTGGTGGAGAGGGAAGGAAGAGAAGAGGGAGAAAACGACCCTTCCCCACCCAGCCCCGCAGGAGGATCCTTTATGCACGCCTCCGCTTCTCCCTCCCTCCCTTCTATGCAAATGAAGCAGCTGCACCAGGCGAGAGCGCGCGCCTCAGGCCCAGGCACGGGGTTGCGGTGGTTTGTCCCCTCCCGGCCGCCGTCGCCGCCGACATATTGTCCGCAAGAGCGGCGGCGGCGGCGGCGAGGGGAGCGCCGGGGGTGGAGATGGGTAAGCGGGGCCGAACCGGGCGCAATGGCCCGAGTTGGGTTAGTTTAGGTGGGAACCGGCTGGAGCAGAGATAAGAACCTTGAGTAACTGTAACGCCGAACCACCGCCCTCTTCAGACGCGACTCTCGCGCCGGGTGTCGGGAAGAGGAAGAAAAGGGGAGGCGAGGGGAAAGGAAGGAGGGGAGCGCGCGCCTCCAGTCCGGGGCGGGGCCTGGAACGGGAGCGGCGCGGTGGGGGCGGAGCCTCGAGTCCCCGAGGTTAGAGTGGGGGGCTGGTCAGGGGGAGGGGCCGGGCCTTCCCGCTGCGGGTGGGCTCCTTCCAGGCTCCACCCCCTCAGCGACTCATGGTTCTACCCTGTTTTGGGGGCGCAGGAGGACGGAGAGGCCCCAATAGGACGTCCTACTGCCGAAACCCACTCTGCGAGACGGGTCCGAGCGGCGGGCCCGGGCACGCCTCCAGCTCTTCGGTTACGGGCGTCCGATCCAGGGCTAGGTGAGCCACCCGCCCCCTCCCCTCCCCGGGGTTCAACCCAGGGCTGCGAGATGTTGGGGGGTCGAGGGGTGAAGGGGCTCCCCCTGCTCCCAGGGCCGGCACAAAGAAGGACCCACTCTTGTCTTTAAGGTAAATATAATAACTAACACATAGCACTAACGAGGTGGGCTCGGTGGTTTAGTTACTTTCTCGGTTGATACTGTTTGTGTAACTGAACTGGGTAGAAGATGTAAGGGGCTCCTACAGAGTTTTGGGCAAATCTGCAGAGAAGGCGGCTTATTGTGGCAGTGAGAGGAAGTGCAAGGTTGCTATTGTAACCTCCTAGATGGGAAGGGGGTGATAATCAGCAAGCACCTACTATTTGCCAAGCATATGGGGGGGGGGGGGGCAGCTAGACGTTGAATGGATAGAACATCAGCCCTGGAGGCTGAGGACTTGAGTTCAAATGTAGCCTCGTATCCTAACTGTGTGACCCTGGGCAAGTCACCGAACCCCAATTGCCTTGCTCCCCTTTCCCCCCCAATAAAGAACCATAAATAGGATGATGAAAGAATGAATGGGGGCATAGGATGATGTGAAAGACGTTGGAATTAAATTTGAAAAGATTTAGGACCTGATTTGACGGGCAGAGGGGGAAAGGTAAAAATCTAATACCAAGGTTTTCCATGTGTGAGACCGAGTGAATGAATGGTCATCGCACAGACAGATAGAGGGGAGTCAGAAGAAGGAGCAAGTTTCAGGATGTTTCAGATGCTGGTGGGAGTTATGTATGGACATGGCAGTTGGATTATGATCTCTAGTGAAAACAAATCAGGATTAGGTTTCCTATAGAAGGTTCTCATTCATATGGGTGTATCTGGGGAGTGTCATGGAGAGAGCCCTGGGTCTAGACTCCCTGAGACTTGAGTCCAGCTGTGGCCTTAGGCACTTACCAGCTGTTCAACCCTGGAAATCACTTCATCTGTCTTTGCCTCATTTTTCTACCAGAGTTGTTGTGTGGATTAAATGAGATAATATTTGTAAAAGTCTGGCATATGGTAGGCACTTAATAGATGCTCATTTCCTTCCTTCCATATGCTGTCCACACAGGACCAACTTCTTCCCCTGCCCCCTAGCCCTTTCTCTTGTTCCCCCAAGAGATGGTGGCTCTCTGGTCACCCCTCTCTAACGTTACTCCCCCTCAGGAGCAGCTCTGGCACAGGCCTTTCCAGTCCCCCTCTGGCTACTCAGACAGTGATCCCCCTTCGGCATTGCAAGATCCCAGAGCTGCCTGTCCAGCCGAGCATCCTTTTTGAACTGCAGCTCTTCTTCTGCCATCTTGTGGCTCTCTTCGTCCACTACATCAACATCTACAAGACTGTCTGGTGGTACCCGCCTTCTCACCCTCCATCACATACCTCCCTGGTAGGTTCCTGCTCGGCTTGGGTTTCCCATCTGGATGTCTGCCTGGAGTCTCAGCATTCCCTCTCAACTCCGCTTACTACTTGAGGACAAAAATACTACACTCCCTACTTCTCTGGCTCTATGCTTCCCTCACTCAGAACTGAAAGCTGATACTAAGTTGCCCTACCTCAGTTTCCTCCTCTGAAAAATGGGGGATTTGGACAAGATGATCCCTAAGAGCCATTTCAGCTCTGACAATTTCTGTGATTCACTGACATGAAGCCTATGTAGGGAGTTCTGTAAGGGTCAGATCCCCATAGAGTACATTTTATGTCCTTCTCCACCTGATCCCACTGTATTTTCAACCCATTTCTGAGGTGAGTAGGACATGAGTTACTGCCATTTAACATGTGGGGAAAACAGGCCCCAAAACAATGTGTAGTTCAGAAGTCACTGAACCCAAAGCTAAGGGACCTGATCCAAGATGGGGTTCTAGGTTCCCTTCTCTGCCACTGATTTGTAATACCATCATGGGCAGAGTAAATTCTTCTTTTTGGGTGTCAGATTCACCTTTTAAAAATGAGATAAACGAGGCAGCTAGGTGGCACAGTGGATAGAGCACCAATCCTGAAGTCAGGAGGACCTGAGTTCAAATATGACCTCAAACAATTAATACTTCCTAGTTGTGTGACTCTGGGCAAGTCACTTAACCCTAACTGCCTCAGCAAAAAAAAAAAAAAAAAAGAATGAGGTAAGTAATCTAGGTAAATCTCTTCGGTCTCTTTTGGCTTTTTAGCTTTTTTTTCTGTTTCTGCCCTGGGATCAAGGTGCACACCCTTTAAGGGTGCTTGGGAGAGAAGCATTCTGCAAGCTCTAGACAGGTCTATAAATGGGACTTATTGGTGTTGGTCGAGGGGAGGAGGGCTCTAAGCACTGCCCTTTGTGATCATTGGACTTCTTTACCTAACAGAACTTCCATCTGATTGACTTCAACGTGCTGGCCGTTACCACCTTGGTACTGGGTCGGCGGCTCATCGGGGCCATCGTGAAGGAGGTGATTGCTTTGTAGAGGGTTAGGACCCTTATTACCTAAGTCAGGGTTCTCATCTATTCTGTTCTCCCTATGGCCTCCCTTTCCAACCCCTTCCCCAGCCCTGATGGTGAATATAATTCCAAGGCAGCTGCCACAGTTCCTGCCACAGTCTTCAACACTGGGGCATTTCTCCACAGACTGATTTTGCCCACTTTCTCATGTGGTTCCAGCCAGGATGTTCTTCTCTCTTGCTGGACTTGTTTGGAGAACTAAATAAGTGATCTCCCTTCTCAAGACCTCCTATCAGTTCTATGTGCTTTTCAGGGGACAGTTTATTGCTGTATGGACAAACTTGTGGGTGTAGGAGAAAGAGCCTTGGGTTTGGATTCAGAGGATCTGAGTTTAAATCCTGATTCTTCTATGTTTGTTAGCACTTGACAAAGTTACTTAATCACTCTGGGTGTCATCTCTCCATCTTTGAAAGAGTCAGCCTAGCTTGGATCTTTCCGAAGCTTGTCCTTGCTCTAAATCCTATGGTCAAGATAAAAAGGATGGAGATCATCTGCTATCCCTTCTCTCCTGACTCCTTAGGTGTGGGATTGTAGGCTATTCAGGAGGCAGGGAGATGGGAAACTGAAAGATATACCCAGACAGAGAGGGGACACATTTTACCTAATGAGCATGCGTTCATTCCCCCCTGACAGGCTTCCCAGAGCAGCAAGGTCTCCCTCCCACGCTCAGTCTTCTTGGTCATCACACGCTTTGCCGTCCTCACTGGCACAGGGTGGAGTCTGTGCCGTTCCATCGTCCACCTCTTCAGGACCTACTCCTTCCTTAACCTCCTGTTCCTCTGTTACCCGTAAGTAACCCTTTGCCCTTTCCCAGCTCTCACTCTTTGCAGGGACTCCTTTATAATCTTCTCTCCATTGGAGAGATATGAAAATTGAGACCCAAGAAGTACTCTAAGACCTTTCTTAAGTCAAAGTCAAGGACAGGATCTGCCCTGAGTCTAGACCATGGTGGAGGTCGGAGGGGGAAGGGTGGGATAAGGAGTTGAGGCAGGAGGAATCCTACAAGGAGGCAGTGTGGGGTAGTGGGAAGAACCTTGGACTCCCAGGGCTTTGGGAGGATGAGATGAGGTCAGGGACATCTGGGACCCTTATAAATATCAATTCTTGTTATATCCAGAGTCAGACAATCTTAGTTCCTATCCCAGTAGTGGGACCTATTGAGATGAATAGCATTGAGCCAGTCCCTTCACTTTCGATCTTTGTACAATCATGATTATCCCTACAGTCTCTTCTCCCTCTTGCCTCAGGTTTGGAATGTACATCCCATTCCTGCAGCTGAACTATGACTTTCGAAAAACAAACCTCTTTGCCCAAGTGGCCAACATTGGTCCTCGGGAGGCGGGAGGAAGCGGAGGCAGCCCTCCTTCCCGGAGCCGGGACTACCTGACGGTTCTGAAAGAGACATGGAAGCAGCACACGCAGCAGCTGTACGGATCAGAGGCCATGCCCACCCACGCCTGCTGCCTTTCCCCTGATCTCATCCGCAATGAGGTGGAGTTCCTCAAGATGGATTTCAACTGGCGCATGAAGGAGGTGCTGGTTAGCTCCATGCTCAGTGCCTACTACGTGGCCTTTGTGCCAGTGTGGTTTGTGAAGGTAGGTACAGCACACATCAATGGTCTGTGCTTCTGTGTAGGAAGCTTCCCCAGTGCCCTCGGGCAGGTGTGCCCCCTGGGCTGGTCTCCACCTAGAGCTAACTAGTCATTCAGTGTTCTGTAGTACTTGCAGATGTCCAAGACTTGGTGGTCAAAACCTGCCTGTGAGGGCTGTGAGGAGCTTTAGCCCAAGCTGACATATGAGAAGCCTGAGGCTCACAGAAGGGAATTAAGACCTAGCTAGTCACATTAACCAGCAGGGACTCTGCAACTTCACTGCCCAAAAACCAGCTCTCTCCTCTCGGCCGGGACAGGGTTCCATCAGACAGCTCTGGTCATCAGATCCTTTTTCAAACTAGATTAAGAGCAGAAAATCGACTTGTCCGGATCTCAGCAAAGCCTTGGTCAGGGTGCCTCGTGCCTTCTCTTTTTAAAGAGACATCACAGTCACTTATAAAGCTAGAACCAGAAAGGTTCTTAGAGATCACTTACTCTGAGCCTAAAGAGGCTAGGTGGTCTAAGTTGATACAGTATGAGGCAGAGCCTGAGGAGCTGAACTTGGCACCAGGGGCACCAAGTGGAGCCTCCAGGTGGAGTCTTCACTATGTCATTTTCTAGTAGCCATTCCCATCTACATCCCACCCCCATTGTTTCCTTGTGATCAGAGTAAATCTGAGCAGGGTCCAATCCACAAAACAACTTTGTCTGATGGTGCATGTCACAGGACAGCATTGTGTGTTTCACAGTCTATTCCCTTCGATCAAGATTGGTCACTTCGGTTCCTCTGAATTCCGAAACATTTATGAGTTATCATTTACATTATTATTTTACTCCATCTTTTACTGTTTTCTTGGTTGTACTTTTCCTGTTCTAAAGCAGTTTCTACATTTCTCTGAATTCCTTTCAATGGGCATCTGACTTGTTTCAAGTTTTTTGATACAATAGGATGCTGCTGTGAATATTTTGTGCTATATGTGCTCTTACTTCTTAACATTGACTTAAACCCAGTGGTGGAATCACTGATTTCAACTTAGTGATCTTTCTTGCATAATTCTAGTCTTCCAAAACAGTGGTACCTAGTTCAAAGCTCCACCAGCAGTGCAATAGTGTGATTGTCTCCAGTTGGCTTCTCCAATACTACTGACTGCATTTCATCTTTACCAGTTTTCTGGATATGAGGTGAAATATCAAAGCTGTTTTAATTTGCATTTATCTGATTATTGTGATTTATAGCATTTTTTCTTTTCTTTTCTTTTTTTTTTTTCCTTTTTGCTGAGGCATTTGAGGTTAAGTGACATGCCCAGGGTCACCCAGCTAGGGAATGTTAAATGTCTGAGACCAGATTTGAACTCAGGTCCTCCTGATTTAGGGCAGTGCTCTATCCACTGCGCCACCTAGCTGCCTTTAATAGCATTTTTTCTTATGGTTCTTGATGTTTGTATTTTTTCATATTATCTTTTTGAAAACTGTTCCTATCCTTTGACCATTCAGCATAGGGATTAGCTTCTAGTGATAAATCTGTCAGTTCCTGAAATGCTTTAGGTGTAAGATTTTTATTAGAAAAATATTTTTGAATACATTTCTCTCCTTTTAGTTACATTGGTTCTGTTCATGCAAAAGCTTTTAAAATTTTATATTTTATCTTTTGTGATGTTTTCTGTCCCCTTGTTTGCTTATAAGTTTTTTTTAGCCATAGGTGCTGAAAAGGTGCCTCCTTCTCTTTTCTCATTTATTTATAGTGTGGTCTTTCTGCAAAGAATAGTTTTTTATTATCATGTTATTATGGTATCTCAAGTTCTTTTTATTTTTTTTTTTACTGAGGCAATTGGGGTTAAGCGACTTGCCCAGGGTCACACAGCCAGGAAATATTGTGTCTGAGGCCAAATTTGAACTCAGGTTCTCCTGATTTCAAGACTGGTGCTCTATTCACTACACCAACTAGCTGCCCCTCTCAAGTTCTTCTTGATAGATGAAATAGAGAGATGTGAGCTAAATGATGGTCACAGCTTGAATGACTGAACATGTAGACTAGTTATTAGTGGTTCAATGTAATCTTAAAAGAAAGGTCTTTAGGTGGAGTGCCTTAGCTTAACCCTGGGCAATTTAATATTTCAGTCTTGGAAAAAGGTAATATGATGGATGCTTCATCAGAAATGCAGGTGACACAAAACCAAGAGAGTTCATCCAGTTCTTTGTTCAACAATTGGGATTCAACTAGATCTGGACAGGCCAGAACTTTCTTCCAAATTGAATAAGATGAAAATTAGTAGAGATTGATATAAATCATATGCATGGGCTCAACAAAGTCAGTTTCACAAAGAGCTGTGACAAGAAGCAGAACAAAAAAAAAAATCATTGGGAAAATATAGTCATTTTTTCCTCTGAAGAAGAGCTGGGCTGGGGTTTGAGTGGGTTAGTAGGGTAAAAGACATATAAGCTGAATATAAGTCAACTGTGAGAAGGGGGAAAATGTCTAATATCTGTTCAAATACTGATAAGAGTCTGATAGCCAAAGTATATATTGCAACTAATAGCAATGTAGAAAACCTCAGAGAGCCATTTCACTTAGTGATCTCATCAGTTCCTGTGGTTTTAATTATCATCCCTATGCTATCATTCTCATATCTGCCTATCCAGCCCTATCTTCTCTTCTTACCTCAAGATTTGAATCTCCAACTACCTCATCTCAAATTTGTTTGCTCATCAATATCTTAAACTCAGCATATCCCAAACTGAACTCATTTCCTCTCACTCCAAACCTGTCTTCCTAACTTCCCTATTACAACTGAAGGTATCATTATCCTCCCAGTCATTCAGGCTCAAAACTATCATCTCCTAAAGGGAACTGACTCCTCATTCCCTATTATTTCCCATAGCCAATCTGTTTCCAGAGATTATTGATTTTGTCTTTGCAGTATCTCTCAGGACATGCCCCCTTCTCTCCTCTGACACTGCCCCCACCCTGATGCAGGCCTCATGTTTGGACTGTTGCAGGAGCCTGCTAGTGAATCTGCCTGCTTCAGGTCTCTCCAGTCCATCTTTCACTCATTTGCCAGTGATCTTCCTAAACTTGGGGTCTGACCACATCACTTCTTGTACCCCCAATCAGTGGTATCTTATCATCTCTAGGATCTGGTATAAACATCATGTTGGCATTCAAAGCTCTTCCTAATTTGTGCCCTCTCCCACACACATGCATACAAATACGCACACCCCTTTCCAGGCTTCTAAGCCTGACCCCCTCTGTGTCTAGCTACACTCATCGTCTTCCTGTTCCTCAAACAAAATACTTCATGATCCTACTCTGGAGATTTTTACTGGCTGCCCCCCATGACTGAAATGCTCTCCTTCACTTCACTTTCTGAGGATACCTCCCCATCTTCTTCCTGCCCTGCCACTTCCTTGAAGTCCCAGCTAAAATCCCACTTTCTACCCAAAACCCCCATTAATTTTTTCCCAGTCCCCATTAATTTTAATGCCTTCTGTCTATTGATTATTTCCAATTTGTCCTATTTCTATCTTATTTGTGTACAGTTGTCCATATGTCACTAAGCTGCTCCTATCCATCAAATGGGTATGGTTAAATAAATTGCAGTATCTGAGCATAATGGAACTATTTATTACTGTGCCACAAAACAGACAATGACAGTGAGGAATACAGAGTAGCATGGGAAGACTTTTATGAACTTAAGCAAAGAGAAGTAAACAGAATTGGGAAAACAATATACACAATGACTGTGACATAATAAATGCCAGATTAACATTAGTCAAAACTAGATGCTACAAAATTATAATGACCAAGCATTACCCCAAAGTCATAACAATACCCACTAGCATTAATATAATGCTTTAAAGTTTGCAAAGCAAACTCATTTGATCCTCACAAAATCAATTTTGAATAATGCTATTTATTTTTCTCATTTTAGAGATGGGGAAAATAAGGCAAAGTTAAATGATTTGCTCAGGGTCACACAGCTAGTATCTGAGGCTTAACTTGAACTCAGGCCTCCTTATTTCCCAGTCTTTGTGCTCTATCTACTGTGTTGCTCAGCTTCCAAAGTGGAAATGGAAGGCTTCTTTGCAAAGATAGATCATAGGTATCAAAAACAGCTTGTTATATCATGCTTTTTGGTAGATCAATTCCACAGAAAGTCTTTTCTTTTTTAAAAAATAGTCATTATTATAAGGGTGGCTCTTTGGGAGAAGGAAAGCTAAGAAAATTAATGAGATACAAAGACCAGAAGATATCAATAAAATTTTATTTTAAAAGATAGGTCAGTTTTATTGAGGCAGCCAAAAAAAATGAATCTAGGCTGAATTAAGAGCAATCTCAGTGTTCAGGACTAGAATTGTAGTAGTTCTGCTGGGCTGGGTCATATCTGGAATATTGTATTCAGTTCTAGGAGCCATATTTTAAGAAATACATGGACAAGCTGGGGGGGGGGAGTACCTCAGCTGGTGTGGGGGGAACCCCAAGGTCATAGAAAGAATGAGTTGTAGAGTGAGAGAGAGATGGTTAGCCAGGACATGAGAAGGCTTGTCAGAGACAAGTCAACTGCTCACTAGTATTTAAGGGATCACCCCTTGCCTAAGGGATTAGATCAATTCTGTTTAATCCCAGGGGGAATGGAGGGAAGAGGCAGACTGAAGGTAAGAACAGAATTCCTACCAGAGCTTCCTGGAGATCTTTGGGCAGAAACTGGATAATTGGGCTCATCCACTTTGTTTTAAAAGGTATTCTTCAATGTTCAAGGTTGGGTTAGATTGGCTGCCTCTGAGGTCCCTTCCAGCTCTGAAATTTAGTAAATCTAAATCTCTAGTAAAACCTAAACTAAAGGTTTGCTATCTTCCTGACCATTCCTTTCTTGGGTTTTCAGTTTCTTTATCTGGAAAAAAAAGGAGATTCCTATGGGAAGATGATTTTCTCCTTAAGAGGAGGCCTGGGAGCTAGTAAAGAGGTAGGCTCCAAGAGGATGGATCTCTCCTATTTTCTAATGCTTCCACACTTTCCCCTTCCTTTGTCTGCCTCCCCAGAACACCCATTATTATGACAAGCGCTGGTCCTGTGAGCTCTTCCTGCTGGTATCCATCAGCACCTCTGTGATCCTCACCCAGCACCTCCTACCTGCACACTACTGTGACTTGCTCCACAAAGCTGCTGCCCACTTGGGCTGCTGGCAGAAGGTGGACCCTGCCCTCTGCTCCAATGTGCTTCAGCATCAGTAAGTGGGGGCTGGTGATTAGTGGGATGGTGCTACAACTGAAGGGAGCTTGGCCACCACTGACGGACTTTGAAGGAGCAGGAGCTCAAGCAAGAATTAGGACTGTGATCTCCAAAGTTATAGAAGGAAAGATAGAAAAAGATCCCTAAGAACTCCCATTTTTAGGTATTTTAACATACTATCTTCACCTAACTAGGATTCTCAGCAGGCAACTTGGCAGAAAGATCACTGGATTTTAGTCCTGAAAACTTGGGTTTTAAACTCAGTTCTGCTACTGTGTGACCCTGGGCATGTCACTCTGGACCTGAAAGTCCTAAGGTCCTTTCTAAGCTCTATAATAATAATAGTTAAATTTGCTGCAATTTGCCTGCAATTGTGCTAAGCACTTCAAGATTATTATCTCATTTGATCCTTATAAGATTCTAGGGAGAAACTGAAGCTAGTAGGTATCTGAGGCCTAACTCTCCTGCCATTGTGCCACCCAGCCCTGTATAATTTGTGGAAACAGGGGTAGACTTTTTCTTCTTGGCCCCTGAAGGCTTAATTAGGAATCATGGATTAAGCTCTGAACATCTGGACTTCTGTGTTCAAATTCCTCTGCAGACTCAGACTAGCTGGGTGAACCTGGACAAGCCACTTAAATGCTCTGCACCTCAGTTTCTACATAGGTAAAAATGAGAGGGTTAGACTCGGTGGCTTTTAAGATCTCTTCCAGATCTAAATCTGTGATGCTGAGCAGTTGTTGAGGAACTTTCCAAAAATGAACTAGCTGCCCCAGGAGGGAGGACACTCCAGGTGTCCAGTGGAGGCTGATGGAGATTCCTGCTCAAGAACATGGCGATGACACCCTCTCAGGGTCTGCACTTCTGTAATGTGCTGATACACCTGTTTTCCAAAGGGAAAATCTCATCGTCTTCATCATCATCTCCCTTTCTTTTAGTCCTTTAAGATCTTAAAAACATGTTTTTCACAGCAGCCTTCTGGAAGGCAGCTCGGATAATTCTGATGAGGAAGAGGGTTCTAAGGCTTTAAGTGATTTGTTCAAATACATGTCTAAAACAAAGTTTGAATCCAGATCTTGTAACTCCCAGTCCAGATTCTCAGCCAATATGTCCTGCTTCCTTTAAAGAGGTTCACTTCCACATCTCATTCACTCATTCACATAATCTCATGCCTTTCTTATTAAACAAAACAAAATCATGCTGAGCTGATACATGTGTATAGTCAGACCGAAGTTTTGCTGGTTCATTGAAGAACATAAAAAGTTTCTTCTTAACCTTGGTACTTCTGAATTCCAGATATGAACATGTTTTAGGAGAAAAAGTTTGATCCAGATCTTCAGTACTCAAAAAGGAAGATGATTTAAAGTCTCATTCTGAAGGGAAGGCTGCCTTCACCCAGGCTCCCTGATCTAAATGGACACCATGGAGGGAGCCTCTCTCCACCATTATTAAACACATGCTGAGTGTCAGGTGGACAAAAAACAAAGCCACCTGATAATAAAGGGTTCCCATTCTACCAGGGCAGAGGACAAGTACATGTAGATCTCTACATAAACAAAGTGAAAAGAATAAATACAAAGTAAAGGACAAAGGTTCTTTCAAAGAAGGCAGGGCTAATAGTTGAGATCAGGATGGTTTTCTCTAGCAGAGGGTTGTTCTGGGAAGTGGAGGTGAGGAGCTTGCACACTCCAAAAATGTGGAATGGCCATTTCAGAAGTGTGGAGATAGCCCCATGTAACGTTGCATGGGAAGAGCCTAGAGAAAACCAGTTTGGCTGGGATGTTGAGAGTAATGTACAAAAGAGCTAGAAATATAGGTTGGGATCAGGATGTGAAGATTTTAAAAACAAAGAGGAGATTTTATTTGATCTGAAGACAATAAGGAACCATTGGGTCAGCTCTGCATTTTAGGAAAATCACTTTGGCAGCATTGGAGAAAATGTAGTGGAGTTAGAGGGAGACTTTGCACAAGAGACCAGTTAGGATACTGTGGAAATAATCCAGGCAAGAGGTAACAATAGATTGAATTAAGGTTCTGTGTTGGTAAGAGAGGAGGGGCCAGTATGAGACGTTGTGGAGATAGAAACAGCAAAATTTGGCAACTGATTGTCTATGTGAAATGAGATGGTGAAGAGATGGGATAATGTCACTGTTGCAGCCTAGGAGATTGGAAGGATAGTGGCGCTTTCAACAAAATAGCATTTGTATGTGAAATTTAAGAGATAACCAAATTCATCTCTTAGGTTAGTGACCTTTACTACCAAATGGAATCTATTTGGAATGCAATTAAAGATCAGCTTTATTTAAAAAAAAAAAAAAACAAAACAAACAGAATAGCATTTGGAGGGGAGGTGTGGATTTTGAAGCAAAGGTAATGAAGTTGACCTGTTTCCAGGATATCCACTTTGAAATGTCAGTAAACAACACGTGACCTAGGGCCATAGTTTCTGGAAAACCAGTGGGGTCATTGGCATAGTGTTGATTGTTAAACTACTGGGAGCTGATGGGGTCACCAAGAGAGCTTGTGTAGAAAGGGGAGCTGGCCTGAGCTTTGGGGAACACCCACAGTAAAGAACATGATATGGGAAATAGTTCAGCCAGGCTTAGGAGGAGAACCAGGAAATGTCATAAAACCCCAGTGAGAAAGGTAGACAGTGTATCAGATGTAGCAGGTACAACCAAAAAGGTGAGCGAGGACTGAAAAAAAGACTTCCAAATGTGGCACTTCGGTGACCATTGGTAGCTTTTGAAAACGCTGTTTTGGTTGCGTGATGAGGTCAGAAGCGAGACAGAAGTGAGAGAGGAAGTGGAGGCAGTGAATGAATATTGGCAGCTTTTTCTGGGAGTTTGAGAAAGAGGAGAGCTTCAAGGTGATTGCATGAGATGATAGTAGGGTCTAGTGAAGGCTTTTTAAGGATGAGGAAGATGGGGACATGTTTGAAAGTAGTATCCAGGAAGGAGCCAGTGGGTAGAAGGGGCATGATTGAAGCCACAGTCAGCTGGAGAAGATAGGAGAGGATGAGACAGGAAGGGCAGAGAGATTGCCCTTGGCAATGAAAGGAGCCACTTCATTAGTAAAGACTAGGGGAGTTACCTCAAGCAGTAGGTTGGAACTGGAAGGGCAGAGAGACACAGTGTGAGTTGAGAGGTCCCAAACCGTCTTTACTGTCGAGGACCTCACAGTCAAACAGATTCTCAAAACTTTCCACCAACTCATTGAACACCTCAACTCCTGGTAGAACTCCGTTTCCTCCTTTGTGGAGTCAGGAAAACCTGGACTCACTCAAGTGCTCGCCACAATTCTCAGAAAGGCAAGTGCCTTCTTGCTTCCAGTCCTTTGGCAGAGGAAGGTTCCCTGAAATCACCAGTCTGCCGCTCTGAGAAAAGGGAAGGATCTCAAACCTGGAAGGGCCTTCCCAGGGCATTCAGGCCCACTTATTCCTGTTCCTCTTCCAGCGTCTTCTCTGGAAAGCCTCCTATATTCAGTAGAGAGTTATTAAGTGCTTGCTTCTGGATCTCTCAGGATGCCAGTACACAGAATATAATGTGAGAGTGGCATGCCAACCCAGGGGATCCGAGAAGACTGCCTGGAAAATGGGGCATTTCCATCGAACTTTTAAGATTGGGGAGAAATTCAGTAGGTGAAAAAAGGAAAAGGGTACAAACTTCAGTCAAGAAAGCAGGAAAGATGTACAAGAGAGAACCAGTTTTTCATTACAGTTTTTGAAATTGTATGAAAAGTTAAGAAGAGTCTAGATTATCAGGGGCTTTGCCTACAAAGCACTTTGGTCCATAGTCACTAGGGAGTCATGGAAAGATTTTGAGCTGAGGAGTATCAAAGCTAGGTCTGTACACCAGCTGCGTGTCTTAGCACATGGAGAGTGGGGAAAGCAGGAGTAGGGAAGGCTGCTGCAAGGCTCTAGTGCTGGGTGTGGATGAGACCTTCGGCCCCAGCCTGGGCAGTGTAGGTAACAGCTATTAGTGCCACCTAGGAGCATTCGTTCTGTCTTTTTTTCCCTGCTGTGTTACACTGCCAGTTTGTCAGCAGAGTGGACAGAGATCTTAGTATTTCTGAGCCCACGTAGGCAAGCAATAAGAGACGTGGCCTGGCCAAGGGAGGTGTTGCTGTGAGCCAGACGTCCTCCCTCTTGGTCCAGCTTTACATGGATGGCCCCAGCCTTCATCCCAGCCTCAGTGCTTCTGGGGCTCCCCTCCCCAGAGCTAAGTCATAAGATGCAGGCACCGGGGACCTGCTCTGACGGGATGTTGCTGGGCTCTCCCCCTAGGTGGACCGAGGAGTGCATGTGGCCGCAAGGTGTGTTGGTCAAACACAGCAAAAATGTCTACAAAGCCATTGGCCACTACAACGTGGCGGTGCCTTCAGACGTCTCCCACTTCCGCTTCCACGTGAGTGCCTTCTCTACCAGAAAATGGGAGTTGGAGGATGGGCTGAGGGGAAGGGGGCAGACCCTGCTGCTTGGGAGGGAGAGCCAGGCTCTATTCCATATCTGCAGGGCTGTGTGCCCAGTAGTGCTGAGTGTCTCCGTCTTTGGGCATGAAACCAGGTCAGACCTTCGGGAGGCTATATTCTATTGTAGTAGATGTGAACACATGGGCACAAGTAAATATATTGCAGATGAATATATTGTGAAGGCAGATAGGAGATATGAACAGGATGCTTTGTGGAGAAAGCAAAGGGAAAGGTCCTTGTCCCTGGGGCATCCCAGGAGGTCTTTCTGGAGGAGGAAGCATCCTGACTGGGTCGCTGTGCAAAGAGCACCTTGTGGAACATTAACCCCTCCCTTCTGCTAGTTTTTTTTTAGCAAACCACTGAGGATCCTTAATATCCTTCTCTTACTGGAGGGAGCTGTCATCTTCTACCAGCTGTATTCACTGGTCTCCTCTGAGAAATGGCACCAGACCATTTCTCTGGCACTCATCCTTTTCAGCAACTACTACGCCTTCTTCAAGCTGCTGCGGGACCGGCTAGTGCTGGGCAAGGCGTACTCCTATTCAACTAGTCATCGCCAGGCCGAGCACAAGTTCAGCTGAATTGAGGCTGGCTGGGCCACTTCAGGAGGATTGGATGGGGTTGGGGGGGAGGGAAGGAAAACAACAACAACAACAAAAAAAAAACCACAAAAAAAAAAATCAGAGCTCTGTATTTTTGTTACGACTGCTTCTTTCTTTGATAACTGATGTAATTAAAAGGAGAAAAGAAATGACATATTTTTGTACTCCCAATGACCTGTGTCTTGTGGTTATTATAGGGTGGAGTCAGGAGAGGGACTTCTTAAGACAGCTGGATCCTAGGGCCTGGTAACTTATGATTGCAAATACTTCCATTGAGGCGGTTCTGTTTCAGACATTTATGTGGTTCTGTTATTAGGAAATAAGTCCAGAATTCAAAATACTTGGCTTGGAATGGGCTGCTTTGGTAGGTAATAATAATTTTCTTATCACCAGAGATCTCTAAGCAGAAATCAGATGTTAGGGGCAAATTATAAGAGGAAGGTTGTTATTTATTTATGTACCGATAGAATGGACTAGACAGGAACTAATATGCCTTCCACCTCTTGAGATTCTGATTGTAATCAGCTGTCATTAATTCCCTAAGTGATTTCTAGCAGGTCACTTTCCTTCTCTGGGGCTCAGTTTTCTCATCTATAAAATGAACTGGTTGGCCTAGATGATCCTTAAAAACTCTTCTAACTACCATCATTTCCTGAACGCTGAGTTCCTGTCTTAAGAGTACATGTGGGGCATATGATCATATTAAATTAGATATGCATATGTTTCATGTGAATTAGTTTGTTTTGATAACTTCTTGACATTCCTTGAGGTGATTGTATACACAGGTGTTGGAAAAGCAGTTGAAATTACTGCATTACAGAAGAGATGTGTTTCTGCAAACATCATTGTTTTTAAATAGCAATATGGCAAGGATGCCAGATTTGGATTTAGAGACCTGAGCTTGAAACCAGCTTGCTAAGTCATGTATCTCCAGGCCCAGCTTTATGATATGACAAAGTTAGTCCAACAGGTGTTCTTAATTTGGGATTTGTGAATTGACTTCTAAAAGATTTTTCTTACAGTACTTGTTTCAGTATAATTGGTTTCCTGTTTTAGGGATAGGTGGATAGATGAATTAATAGAGGTAGTTATATATTTATACATATCATTTATTTTTGCATTAAGAAATATTATTCAGAGAAGAGGTTCATAGGTTTCACTGCACTGCCAGATGGGTCCGGAAGAAAAATCCTCAGTTAAAAGCGGATCCTTTCAAATTCTAAATGCTATGCTGAATGAAAAAACACCTACTGTGTGTCAAACATGGCTAAGTAATACTGATTTTTGTTAAAGTGACAATCTGTCTTCAAGGACCTTATGTTATAATGAGGGGAGAAAAGTGGAGTGGTAACCAAAGAAGGGTAGTTTGATTTGAAAAATTAAATGGATGAGCAGTTGATTGGAACATCCTGCAGTAGCAGTGGTTTATTTAGTTATGGTTATGATGATGTAGCTTAAGTAAGAATTTACATATAATAATGATATGATTATTACATGGGATGAGCAAGTTTTTTTTTTTTTTCTTTTGACAGCAGTAGTTATGAGTGTGCTTCTGTAGACATTAGGTAGAATTGAAACCTCTGACCTTCAAAAGATAAAATTGGATGCAACCAATTTCTCCATTTTTACTTGTTCTGTCAGTTGAATGCTGAGTTCTGTGCCATACACATGTGTTTTATTTGTTTCACATTCTGACATTCTGTGGTTTTACAGACTGGCTATATCTCCAAGGAAATGTGCAGAGATCGTGTACATACATACACATTTACATAGCTCTTAAAGAGCACGTGTCAGTGACTGTTAGCAATATCCCAGTGGTTCCTGGTATCATTCAAGGATCATTTAAGTCCCTCCAGGAAATGCACACTCACTAAAGCACAGAACAAAGTGCTGCTAGAAAACATCACCAAGAAATAACAAATTATTATTATTTTATTTGTTTATTTTGCTGAGGCAATTGGGGTTAAGTGACTTGCCCAGGTCACACAGCTAGAAAGTGTTAAGTGTCTGAGACCAGATTTGAACTCTGGTCCTCCTGACTTCAGTGCTGGTGCTCTATCCACTTCGCCACCTAGTTGCCCCAAGAAGTAACAAATTATTGCTGCAAAATTGTCTAATGCTCAGGAAAGAAGTAAAAATCTTCAGAGCACTAACACTCATTTTTTTTAAAAAGGGGGCTCACTGTTGATATGAAGGGGAAAAGGGTATAGAAGAGATAATACAAAGATTATATTATTCAATATTGAAAAAAAGATAATTTTTACTGATGGACCACACTTTTTACTTCATTGTCAGAAGTCCTGATGAGCCCGTAAGATCTGGGCATTTTTATCAGAAGTCTTAAAACATTCTTTTGAAAAATGTTTTTTTTTTTAAACTTTCAGTGGGACTTGAAAGGATTGTCCCTATTCAGAGAACTATGAATTCTAAGTATACTGACATAATGAAAAATAGGATTATTTTGGAATTTCAAAATGGAAAGAAAATAGTACAACTTAATATTACACTATGCCACAAATCATGAAAAGTTAAGAAATCTATCCAAGAGATGGAAATAAGCTTATTTCAATGGTATTGGAATTCACCTGCCTCACACCTTATTGGTAAGCAATGGGCTATAATCAAGGAGACACTTGGAAAAATTAACTGCCAAAGGTATGATTCTTATCTAATGGGATAAAAGTTGGTTTCATGATGAGCTAATGTCAAAATCTTGTAAGCTCAGTGCCAAATCATGCAAAACAAGGAATTGTTAAAGTGCAAAGTTACACTGTAAAAATATAATGTGTATCCACTGTCCCTATTAACTTCCACAGAACCCTATTCTCTGGGCTTCCATTTCTTTATATGAAAAATCTTGAAGTCCATTTCTATTGGCTTAATGATCTCTAATGTTCCTTCTAACTCCAAAATCTTAGGATTTACTCTTCTCTGCATATTAAATCATGGTTCTTCCTATGACTTTACTTATGGATTAGGGGAGTGTTAAAGGGGATGGAGTGAAGAGGCCAATAAGCATCCTCAAGAAATAAAACTAGCTTTCTATAAAAAATTAGGAAATATTTTTCAGCACCACATTTGAAAGAAAAAATTATCTGAGAGAAAATAATCTTCAATATAAGCTGGAAAATGAGGATTTTTTAAAAAAAGGACTGGGATTGATTTTTTTAGTTTGAGTGTTCCCCAGTTATTCATCAACCTTTGCAGTTCAAACTGGTACCCCTCGGTCAAGTTCCTGTTCATTCAACCTGCAGGCAAGTTTTGAGGCCCCAGCAAAGAAAGCAAAGTGGCAAAGTCAGTGAGTGTTACAAATTGTCTCTTCTAGGCCACTGGGGAGGAGGCTTGATAGAGACACTTCAATCCCCATGTTCTGGTTATCTTTTCTCAACTTTGTTCAAGATATTAAAACATGATCATTTTGCATTACTTGGGGAAAAGGAGGAAAAAAAAGACCACTTCCTATCTTACTCTCTCCCCTTCTCAAACCATCCCCTACCTCCTCAAGCCACCACTAATCTTAGGCAAGCATTAAAAGGGCTCAAGTTGAATTTAAGAGTGTTTGAGACTGAGGTTCATTAACTCACAAATTATTTCAAGCAGGAAAGGGGTAAAGTTAGGAACTGGAGAAGTGGAAGGGGAAAATGAGGGTGAAAAATAGATAAATGGGGGCAGCTAGGTGGCGCAGTGGATAGAGCACCAGGCCTGAAGTCAGGAGGACCTGAGTTCAAATTTGGTCTCAGACACGTAACAGCTGTGTGACCCTGGGCAAGTCACTTAACCCCAATTGCCTCAGCAAAAAAAAAAAAAAAAAGAAAAAGAAAATTCTAAAGAAAAATAGATAAATGCAAGCAGTCATCAAATTTTTTTAAAAGCACTTATTAAGTGCCAGGCATGGTGCTAAGAGCTGGAGATACAAAGAGTCGAGACGGCTTCTGCCCTCAAGGAGCTTACAATCTAATGTGGGAAGACAACATGCAAATAACTGTATACAAAATAAGATACATGGAGAACACATGCATGGCTCTTCCTGATCCTGTGGACAAACAAACTATCCATGGGGTTTTCTTGGCAAAGATGTTGGTTTGCCATTTCCTTCTCCCAGGGACCTTTTTGTCAGGCTTACAGGTTAAGCAAGTTGTCCAAGATCACACAGTCCTCTGTCCCCTGAGCCATCAGCTGCCTCTTATGGAGGATAAATGAGATAATTAGCGCTGGAATTAAGAGGGGTTGTGGGAAGGTTTCTTGTTGAGCAAGTAATGTGGTGGGAGAAATACCGCATGGGGTAATGGTGTTAAAAGTGCCCAGCAATTTATCAAACAGCTAGCCTGTGCTGTTGATTGATTAATATAGGCCAGTGCTAAATGCTGGCACTAGGCACACAAGATATCCTTGTAAATGATTGTTGACGGACCGACTGGATCAGAAGTTCGAATCCTGTGGCTGCTTTTTGACCCTGAGCAAGCAGCTTATTCCTTTTATTTTCTTCAGTTGTTTCATTCTGTCCTCCTCTTCGTGACCCCATTGGGAGTTCCCCGGGCAAAGGTACGGAGGGATTTGCCAGGTCTTCTCCAGGTCATTTTGCAGATGAAGGAACGGAGGCAAACAGTGGTTACTGGTCCAGGTCACACCGCCAGGATGGACATCAGGGCTTCTTAAACTTTTTCCACTTGCGACCCTTTTTCCTCCAATAAATTTTAATGCCACCCCGAGTATACGAAACAGATATACAAATCACACATTTACTAATACTGAATCGTCATTTCGCAACCCCCACACCAATTAGATGACCCCCGGGAACATCTGGAGTGAGAGGAAGGAGTTGAAATCCCAATTTTGGGAAAGTACGATTGTCAGGGGCCTGGATTTCTAGTTCTGAACACTAAAAGCCTAAGAAAGAAAAGTGAGAATGAATTTAGCAAAATACGCTTGTTTTCCCTCCCACCTTTCTTTCCCCTTTCCCAACAATACTTCGCGGACTCTTCCTCCCTTCAGGACGCGGCCCCTTTAAGCTCGCCCTCGCTATGTAACTTAAGCTGCAGAAATCGGAGCGCGTTCCAGCGACGGAGCGAGGCTGAGGAAGTTTGTCCACTTGGGGCCGCCGTCGCGTCGCGCCGCCATATTGTCCGCTGGAGCAGCCGCCGGAGCCGCCGAGGTGTCCTGGGAGAGCAGAGCTGCGCCGGGATGGGTGAGTGCGCGCGGGGGCCGAGAAGGTCGGGGGAGCCGAGAGGCCTCTCCCCATACGGGCTGGAGGCGCGACTCTGGAGGCCTGGGTCGGGCGCCGGTTGTGGAGAGCCTGGGGCTCCGAGGCCGCGCAGCGGGCTCGGGAACAGAGGCGGGGCTGAGCCGGAGCTGAAGCCGGAGCTGGAGCCGGGGCTGGGGCGGACGCCCCTTCCTTGCCTGCCTCGTCTTTTTCCTTCCCTCGAGGGGGCTGCGGACCCCTCCCGGAGCGCTGACACCTGGTCTGGCAGCCGCCTGGGACGTCCCGGCCAGGGGAGTGGGAGCCATTCTCCGGCCATTCTTTCTCCAGCCTCCCCGAGGGAAGGGAAGAACTCTTAGTTCTCCCCGCTCCTCGCCGGACAGGAGCCTCCGTGGGACGGCAGCGCTGGCTGCTCGGCCCGGACCTTCCGGCTCTTTCCTTTGAACCTCATCCGGCGCCTAACACTGGGCCCTGCATATGGTCGGCGCTTAATAAGTGCTCTCTCCCCTCCCCAGGAGACCTGTGGCTCTCCCCCGCCCCCACTCCGTCGGTCCTGCAGTCGCTGCCGAGAGCGAGTTCTGGCCTGGCTGAACTCGTTCGGCCCCTAGGGCCCAAACCCGAGGGGCTGGCGCTGCGCTCCGTCTGGAATCTGCCAGACTGGAGATCTCATCCAGCCTTCGACCCCGGAACTAGCCTCTAGCAGCCTTTTCTGTGAAATGGACAGAACCCCCTTCCCCTCTCCCCTCCCCCCCCCCCCGCCCCGTTGTAAGGATAAAAGAGGATGAGATGTAAATGTGATGTAGATAAATAGATCCATGTATATATACTCATAGACAATATATACATATACATAGTACGTTTAGCTTTAATGTATTTAAGCATACATATGCACACCCTGATTTTGTTTTATCCACATTTTATAGAGAAGGAAACTGAGGCTTACTGACTTGTCTGGGATCACCCCCTAGAAACTGCCTTTCCCGGACTCCTAGCTCATTAAGCGTGTTCAAGGGAGCTGGGTTAGTTGTAGCAGAGGGTCCCCGAGTCATTTAACTCAGAGATTGCTGACATTCCCCACACCACTTAGGGGAACTCCTCTTCTGGGGCCAAACCACAGCCCCTTGTATGTAACCCAAATGGTAAATCCTTGTTTCAGTTTGAACAGACCAGGTAAGAAGTCAGTCAGTCAGGGGAAGAAACCAGCGCTGCACAGCATTAGTGGTAGCAGGGACTTGAACGCAGATCTCTTGGCTCATACTTCATTTTCAGAACCTGAGAAAGAAACTTGTTTGTGTTCTTAGTCCAAATATAAGGTCGGGAGGCATGGGTAGTCAGCTTTAAGTCATTCTGAAAAAGATCTGGGGGTTTTAGTGGCCCAGAAATTCAGTACAAGTTATTAGTGTCATGTATCAGTCAGAAAAGTTAATCCCTTCCCTCTCCCCCTTTTATTAAGATAGGAGTAGCTTCTGAGAATAGGAAATCTCTATATATATCCATCTGTCCTCATCAGACCTTATATGTGTAATAATGTGTTTCGTTTTGGATACTACTGTTTAAGGATACTGATTAATTGAAATATGTGTATAAGAAAAGTCATCTAGGAAAATGAGGAAATACACATTTATTAAATGTATCACAACCTGTGAAGTGGATATTATTAGTAGTACCCATTTTACAGTTGAGAAAACTGAGGTGAACTTAAATCTACTTTGCCCAAGGTCCCACAGCTACTAAGTGTCTGAGGTCTGATTTGGTTTCAGGCCTTCCTGATTCCAAGGTCACATACTATCAATTGTTATCACCAGCTGCCGCATTACTTATGAAGAAAGGTTAAGAAATAGGGAGAGGAGTTTAGGGGACATGACATCTCTTTTCAAGCCCATGGGGAACAGATTAGAATTTGCTTTTTGGCCTCTCGCAGGACAGAATCTGGAGAAACTGCTGGAAGAGACAGTGGATTCCTCCTCTTTGGGGACTTTCATTCATCAGCTTGACAGCTGCTATTTGGAGGAATGTCCTTTTTGTGAATGGGTCTGCAGAAATAAGTGATTCTGATGTTCCATTTTGTGTCTGTCCTCTTGTGCCATTATTCTCTGAATGAGCCAATGGAGCCTTTGGAAACTGAACTGGAGAAGAACTAGATCAGTGCAGGTACCACAAGTTGTAAAAATGCTTCACTAACAAGTAGAATTGAAAAGTGCCCTCCTTACCCTTTCTTGGTACAATTGTTTTAGATTTGAAATCTGGTAAAAGTTGAGCAGAGATTAATTGGATTAGAAAATGTTTTCTTTGAGAGTAGAAGGGGCTATCTTGGTTCTCTTAACTGGCAAACTCTTGGGCTCCCCTTGCCCACCTAGTCAGTCAGCAATCATTTGTTAGATATTTACAATGTGCCAAGTGCACTGAACTAAACCCTATATACAGAGAAAGGCAAAAACATGTTTGGCAAGTAGGCCCGGATAGTTGGAGCATAGGAATGGGGGGTGGAGGGTGGGAAGGGATGAATTAAAGCTTCAGAAGATAGGAAAAGGAGCCCAGCCTAGGTTGTGAAGAGCTTTCAAAGACCAGCGCTGACTTCCCAGCTCTTTGCAGGATAAATATGTCACCACTGAAGAAGTGGCTCAGCTCTGGTACAGGTGTATTGATTAAGCATTTTAGTATTTCACTCAGTAAAAGAGCATTTAATAGTCTTCGGTTGTGTGCTGGGAATACAAAGACAATTCCTGCTCTCCAGTTTAGTCTATGGGGAGAAGACATTTGGACAACTGTATGCAGTTAGAGATTGAGAGGAGCCCTCGAGGAGGAAAGGCTGCTGGCAGAAGGCAGGACTTGGGTTCTAGGTAAGCTAGGAGGTAGAAATGGGGGCAAGCAGTGATGAACATTCTGCTGCTCCGAGTTCAACGGAGGGTTCTCTGTGTTCAAAGAAGAGCAAGGATGCCAAGGTCTCCGGATTGGGCAGTCCATGAAAGGAGCAGACTGGAAAGGGAGGAACAGACAGGTTTATTCAGGGCTTTTAAAAAGACAAACAGAAGGTTTTATATTTGATACCAAGGACTATAGGGAGCCCTAACAGGGAGCTATTAGAGTTGATTGAAAAGGAGATAGAACCTAGAAGCATCATCTTCCAGAATTCTAATTAGCCCAGACACTCACTAGCTCTGTGATCCTGGACAAGTCACTTGCCTAATTTTCTCAGTTTCTTCATTTGAAAAATGACCTGAAGAAGGAAATGGCAAACCAGCTCATTATGTGCCAAGAAAACCTCAAATGGGGTCACAAAGAGTGGGACACGATTGAAATGAGTGAAGAACAACAAAAGTAGTTTGACAGCTGAATGGAGGATGGACTCCCAGGGAGACCAGCCAGAAGGCTTTGGAGATGAGGACTTGGAACAGGGTGGAGTGGAGTGTTAGAAGGGGGGAAAAGGAGGCATATATGAAGTGTTTTTAAGACGGTGGAATGGATAGACTTGACAATTGATTGGAGATTAATTGGGAAGCATTTAGTAAGCTGCTTATGTGTCAGGCACTATACTGAGAAGCTGGGGATATTAAAGTCAAAAGATGGTCCTTTAGAAAAGGTCACAATCTAGTGAGGAAGACAACATGCAGACAGACAACTCTGTAGACAGACAAGCTATAGATAGGATAAATAGTAAATAATCAACAGAGAGAAGGCATTAGAAGTAAGAGAGACTGGGAAAAGTTTCCTGTAGAAGGTGGGATTTAACCTGGGACATGAAAGGAAGCCAGGGCACCAGGAGGTGGAAATGATTGGGGAAAACATGTCAGGCATGAAGGGCAGAAAATACCTGGAGCTGAGAGATGGGTTGTCTTCTTTGAGGAGCCACAAGGAAGCCATTGTTACTGGATCAGATTATGTAGGAGCATATAAGAAGTCAGCAGTATTATTCAATACTGTAAAATAAATAGACAGTATAAAATATCTGAGAGTGTACCTGCCAAAATAGACATGAGAACTATATGAATGTAAATATAAAAAGACTTTATACAAATAAACTCAGATCCAAATAAAGTAAAATTTAGTGTTTATGGGTAGGTAAAGATGATATACTAAAAAGATGACAATTTTACACACAATCTACTTATTTACACAAATCTACTTATTCAATATCATCCAAATTAAATTACTTTAAAAAAGTATTTTACTGAGTTAGAAAAATGTTAACAATTCATTTAGAAGAACAAGAGGTCAAGAACTTTAAAGAAATCGGGGGGGGGGGGGGGAAGAGTAAGGGAAGCAAATTCAGTAATATCAAACTTTATATTATAAAGGGAGTACATTGTTGAAGTATAAAATAAATGGTTTTGATTTCATTAAACTAAAATTTTCTTATAGATTAGAAGACATCCAGAAAATTGGGGGAAAACTTTCACAGACCATCTCTCAGATAGGATGTAATTGGGTTGGAATATTTGCTATGATATACGAGATAATGAGTTGGTTAATTTAGAAACTCATAGAATGACTTGGACTTAAGGAAGATGCTATTCACCATCAGAGAAACAGATGACAAATGGAAAATATATGAATGTACATATGTGTGTATATACACACATACACATATCTTCGACTAATTGTAGTCTTATAGGTGGGGTGAAGGGAGGGAGGGGGGAAAATAAAGTAAAAAATGCACAACAGAGACAAGAAAATCTACAATGAACTAAAGAAAAGCTAGGCTTTCTCAAAATGGAAATTTATCATTTTATATTATATCCTTTCATGTTCTGTAGGGTACATGGCAATGTCTTTTCTTTTTCTCATTTTTGTATTTAAGATTAAAATTTTTTTAAATGGTTTTAAAAAAAGATGTAAGAAGTCTGGAAAGGTCAGGGCTGGGGAGCTATATGTCATGAAGGGCTTTGAACAGCAAATAGAATCTTGGAGGTGTTAAGGGAGTCACTGGAGTTTGAGTAGGAGAGAGACATGGTTGGGACTGCACTCTAGGAAAAATATTTTGGAAGCTGAATGTAAATTGGCCTGAGTGGGGGTTGACTGGAGTAGGAGGCCGGTGAGGAGGGATACTTGTGGCAGCCCAACCAGTCATGGCATATTACACTAGTGCAGGCATGAGGTGATGAATACCATTGGGGAATCGTCCCAGAGAAGAGGGCAGGTGCAAAAACAAAGGTCCAGGGGGTAAAGTAGACCAGCCTTGGAGTCAGCAGGACCTGAGTTCAAACTCGGCCTCAGACACTTAATACTTCCTTGCATTGTGACCCTGGGCAAGTTAGTTAACCCCAGTTGCCTCACAGAAAAACCAAAGGTGTTGCAGAGGTGATATCTAGAGACTTTTGCAGCAGATTGGATCTTTTGGGTGAGAAATAGGGAGAAGTCAAGGATGGCACCTAGCTTGTGAGCCTGGTGGACTGAAAAGGATCCTCTCTTCAGTAATAGAGAAGTTTGGGAGGAAAGATACTGAGATCAGTTTTAGACATGTTAATTTAAGATACCTTTTGGACCTGTTGGGTTTACATTGAAGTGGAAAGATTAAAAAGGAGCTGAAAAAAGAAAAGGAATGTGGAAATCAGAAGCAGAGGGAGCCCAGAAAATAATGCAAGTTGGTTAACCTGGACCTCTTACCAGAATTAAGGTTCCAGGAGGAAACCTTCCCCAAAAGGAGGTTCCAATTTACTAAATGGAGAAGGAAGGTTGCATTGCTGAAATGTTCTTCAGCCAGTAAATCCCACACCCCAAAAACAGGTTCTAGGGTGAGACAACAGTTTACATGAGGTCCAAGAAAGATTGAAACTGTGTTTTATCAATTAACTACATAAAACTGGATGTGTTAAGCAGACTTCTTAAAGTGATGTTATTGTTGGAGGTGATGGCTCAGAAGGAAGTACACTGTATTACAGAATCATAGACATTTACTTGAAAGGGTCTTTGGAGGCCATAGAGTTTAATCCTTACTTGAATAAGAATTCCTTCTGTAATACTTCCAATAAATAGACAACCATCCTTTCCTTGAATACCTCTGTTGAAAAGTACTTTTCTACTTATTCTACTTTTAGTCACTTCTAATTAAGAAAATTTTACTTCCGTTGTTCTGAAATTGCCCTTCTATATTTCTGCCAGCTAGTTCTACTTCTTTCCTCCTGAGACCAAAGAGATAACAAATACCCTTCCACATTTGCAAACACTTATCATCTTTCCTTGTCCCACACTCCCTCCCCAGTTTTTCTTCTACCTGGTAAACATTTTCAGTTATTTAAACCAGCCCTTGTATAGTTCCTTCTTGTCTTGGGTTCCTCCTCTGGACTTGTTAATGTCCTCTAGCTTGATAGTTCTTCCTTAAAATGTACCTCCAAAATGGAACATAGTATTCCCAATCTTATGTGTACTAGAAGCCCATTGTCTTTTTTAAGAACCCTCTCCATCATACTCTGGTTTCTCTTCAGATTGCATAAATCTTTCTCCTTTTACTAAAGAATACTCTTCATCCCTTAATGTAGCATATGAATAAATTCTCTTTTTTGATTGCTGTGTCATGCTGTTTATTGAGCTTTTAGCCACCAAGACACCACTCCCCATGTTTTCATGGCAACCACTGTCTAGGTACTTCTTGTCTATCTGTACTTGTACAGCTGTTATTTTTTATCCTAAGTAAAGCACCAAGTTATCTCTCAAATTTCGTTTTGGTGTATTTGGCCTATTTTTCCATCTTGTCCAAATCTCTGTCTCAATAGTCACTCAGATCTAGAGAATGGCATTGTGGAGACATTTGTTGAGAATTTGCTTTATGGGGCACCAGATTCCTATCATGTCCTAGAGGCAGGCCAGACAAATCTCTTAACCTGTTCATTTTAATCCACTGAAAAAGGAAATGGCAAATTATTCCAGTACTTTAGCTAAGAAAACTCTATAGACAGTGTGATCCACTGGGGTGACAGAAGGTGAGGTACAACGGAACAAGTATAGTAGTTTTCAAGCCTTTTGGTCTGAGCATCTTCCAAAGAGTTTTTGTTTATGTTGCTTGTATCTGTCTCTTCTTGCCATATTAGAAATGAAAATGTCTTAGTATTTCTTTGAAAATAGTTTTGACTGTGGATAGAGCACAGGCCCTGAAGTCAGGAAGACCTGAGTTCAGATTTGATCCTGGATACTTAACATTTCTCAGCTGTGTGACCCTGGGCAAGTCATTTAACCCCAATTACCTCAGATATATATATATATATATATATAGTTTTGACTTCTCAGATCACATAATAATCACTCTCTAGTTCCCCCTACAAATATTATATTTGAGGTCCTTGAAGCCCAGACACATTACATGACATGCCTTGGGTCACATAGCCTCCAAATCCAGTAGTGCTCCTTGCTGCTGCACTGGGTTGCAAGGGGCCTTTCCTGATCTCCCTTTGCCTTAGTGCCTTCCCTCTAAGACTGTCTCCAGTGTATCCTTCAAGATCTCATTTGTGTATGATTGCTTGCAACTTGTCTTCCCAGAGACCAAGGACTGCTTTCTTCATTACAGCTTTAGTACTTAGCGTAGTGCCTGGTGCACAATAATTGCTCAGTTAGTGTTTGCTGACTTGACCTTTGTAGGGCACCAATTGGTATGACAAGAGAGCTAAAGTGATTTCTATTAATTCAGCAAGGACTAAAATTAGGGGAAATGATTAAGTATCTATTTCTAGTACCTATAATTCTCACATCAGATGAACAAGGGAAAACTTGTGGAAAAGTTATCTATAGATATTGTTCACAAGTAACCTCTTAATTTTAAACAGTTGTCTATCAGATCATCATTTCCTAATCATTGCAGTAAGCCCTGTGATGACATAGACAGAATGTGTAGGAGCCTCTATTGTGGATTGACCCAGTTATCTGGGCAGAGTAGTGACTCCCTTTGTCTTTAGGGATTGGTGTGATGACTAGTTTACAAATAACATTCTGGGTGCTTCATGCTGTCAGACCTGTTTCTCCCTGCTTTCTCCTTTGCTCTAGACAGACTGGATCAGGCTTCTAGAAGTTCCAAAAGACATTATCAAAAACCAAAGAGTAGATTTTGTTTAATTTTCTCATTCATAGGATTTAGATTGGGAAATGATCTTAAAGATCATATAATCCACCTCCCTCATTTCAGAAATAAGAGAATTGAGGCCTAAGAGAGAGAAGTCACTTGTTCAAGATCAGTGTGTTCCATCAAAGTTTCTTAGGGAATGTCTTTCCCAGAACTATATTAATGTGACCTGCTTGCCTCCACTAGTTCATCTCATCTTTTTTTCCTCTCTAAAAGCAGAAGAATTATTGTTGGTTTGCTTTCATTTTGAATTGACAAGTACCCTATTTAATGTCTGTCTTTAAGGGCCCCTCAGTCATTTTACTGACCCTGCTTTTTTGCAGATAGTATTGCCTCTAGCTAGGAAAGCTTCAGTTCAGTCTTACTGGTAGTCATAAAATCAGTAATCCTAAATGTAGTAAATCCTAAAATCATGAATCCCATTTTCAACTACTTAAGGACTTCTAAGGATGAGGAATCTCATCCCCAAAGCAGTCTTTTTTCACTTTTGGACAACTTGTTAGGAAATTTTTCATGTTAAACCAAAATCTGCCTCCTTGTAGCTTGCAATCCTTAGTTCTAGTTATCATCTCAGGTACCAAGCAAAGCAAGTCAGATCTTTCTTTCTCCTGTTTGACTGCCCCTCAGTTATTGGAACACAGCAGTCATGTCTCAGGCTAAACATAGTAGTGAATCTTAAGAAATTTGATGATCCAACATCCTCATTTTTACATATGAGGAAACTGAGGCAAAAAGTAAAACCACTTCTCCAAGGGCCCACAGATAATGTTAGTCAGGATTTGAACCTAACACTCTCTAATTCTGATCTGATATTCCTGTACTGAGTTTGTTCAGAGGCTGTTCTTCAACCATAATTCCTCTTGGTCTTCTCACTATAATGCTTTCCATCTACTGGACAAGTACCAGTTTGTCAGTTTCCTTTTTAAAACAACACTCAGAGCAAGATATAATTCATTGTTAATAGTGGGCCTTTGAACTTTGAGAAATGTTAGTGGGCACTAAGGTGAATATGAAATGACACTACCCATTTATTTATGTTATACTTGGTGCAAACTGTCAGCCACTCAGTGTGTGAAGAAGAGAACAAGTTGGGAACCATTGTAGGTAGTCAAGACCCTTTTTTTCTTCCCTCTCCTTCTGAAATAACCAGGTTTTAGGTATAGGGAAAATATATGTGAAGGTTCTGCTCAGAAATGGAATCTTCTGGATGTGGGAGACAAGATAGTTTGGAAAAGAATAGATGAAAAGAGCAAGATGATCACTGTCCAAGGATCTAAAGACATTTGTGGACAAGCAGTTAGACTTGTTCTCTTTGACCCCACTAGAATCAATGGAATGGAAATGACAGAGAAAGCAATTCATAGTAAAGGAAAAAAACCTAAATTATCACTATTCAGAAACTCCTCTAAAGCTGACACATTCATCACTGGAGCTCCTCAAAGTTGTCTTGCTGAGAATTTGTAAAAGGCATTCCGGTTTAGGAGCAGTCTAGATCAAATGTCACTCTCAAAAATCACTTTCAACTCTTAAGACACTGTGTAAGGAAAAGCCCAGTTTAATTTATCGACATTCACTGAAAAGGTCCTTTCCATGAGGGACATGGAAAAATTTCAACCTGAACTTGGACTTGCTTCAGAAAGGTAGAATGCTACTAATATTCACATGGTAATTCACTTCTGCACATTCTCTTCATGATCTTTGGAGGGAAGAAGCCTAGATTTTCCCCATTTTTGCATGTGGGAAAAGGAAAACTCAGAATAAATTGCCTTATGTCATGAAACTAGTAAGAAAGCATGAGGATTTCAAAGTTCCTGGACTCCAGATTAGTGTTTGTTCTCCTCTTGAAAAATAACAGGGGCCCTGAAGTCAGGAGAACCTGAGTTCAAATCTGGTCTCAGACACTTCCTAGCTGTGTGACCCTGGGCAAGTCAATTAACCCCAATTGCCTCAGCAAAAAGCAAAAAAAAAAAAAAAAAGAAAAATAACAGGGGCTGATTAGCAGATACTGTGTGATCCTGCGTTGGTAACTTGCCTGCCTCAGGGATTATTGGGAGAGTCAAATGAAATTGTATATGAAAGCACTTACAAACTTTTAAAAAGGGAGAACTAGAAAAATGTGAACTATGTTACCACTACTACTGTCACCCCATAACAGAATGGTTGAAGCTTAATTGGGAGACCAAACACAAGAACATTTGGATCTCAGTGTTAGACCTATAGGCATCTGGCCTGTTCAGACCAAACCTGTTGCATACCATTACAGTTGTAGGTTGGCTTTGATAATCTCTTCTCTTCTCTTTTCCTAAAAAGAAATTAGAAGATAGTCTGTAGGGAATGCTAAAATTTCAGTGAATTGATAGAAAAACTGGGACAGCAGCTTAGTTGAAAACATCAATCCCATGCTACCTTGTGGGAAGGAGGACCTATGCCAGGCCCAAGGGGAATGCATTGATGAATGAAAAGCATGATTCCTGCCCTCAAGGAGTTTTCAATCAAGTAGGGGCAGTGAGACATGTATGCTACTATAATGGAAGGTAGAATGTGATGTACCCTGCCATAGGAGAGGGAAGAGTGAAATAGAGGGAAAGTACTCCTGGGTGGAAAGAAAGAGTCGGCATCTTAACTGAATCTTACAGGATGGATGCTATTTCTCCAGGTGGAGATTTAGGGATAGAAAAGACATCACAGGGGCTTGGGAGAACAACTTAAGCCAAAAAGTGGGAAAAGAACCCTGAATAATCCAATTCAATACATAGGAAGCATGAAGGGAAGCATTGGCAGTTAAGGCCAGAAAGGTAGACTGAAGCTAAATTTTGGAGAGCCTTGAATGCTGGCCTGATTAACCCCATACTTTATCTAGTAAGTAGTGGAGAGCCTTTGAATTGTTCTCATTAGAAGAATGATACCCTTACAATAAGAACATTACTTAAAGTAGCACAGAATGAATCAAATGAAAGAAACTGGAAGCAAAAAAAGAGAATAGGCTGCTCAGGTAGTCTAGGTTAGAGACTGAATGAGGGATGGAAAGTTTCTGTTTGAGATATAAGCATCATGTTGGAAGTGTGGTGCCAAGGGAGAAGTCAGACAACTGAGGTTCTTACCATTGTGTTTAGTGCTTTTGTCAGAGTATTATACAGATTGATTCATATTTGAAACACAACCAAAATCTCAACTGCTTTTTTAAAAAGCACCAATGATGGAATTTACAACGTTCAGGTTAAAGGAAATAATGGTTTTAATACTGTACTACTAGTCATACCACTGTGTTAATCAAGTCACATCTAGAGCCCCGCCCCTGTGTGCCACATTTTAAGAATGTCTTAGACAAATTAGAACATATTCAAAGCAGGGTGATGAGGATGGTGAAGGATCTGGCAACCATGTCATATTGCAGGAACTGAAGATACTTGTTCTGGAGGAGATGGCACTTCGGAGATACAATAGGTGACCTTCAAATGGTTGTAGTGCTGTGATATAGGCAGAGTGGTAAAACTAATTCCTTATTTCATAGAAAAGAATCTAGCCTAAAATGTAGAAGTTTACAAAAAAAGCAGATTTTGAGCTACCCAAAAAGATTGACTACACTTCAGAATAGTTCCCTGTCATTTGAAGTGTTCAAGCAGAATCTGGATGATGATCTGTTAAGATGCTAAGGGGGATTGCTGTATTATTGAAAGTTGGGACTAGATGGCATGTAAGGGATCTTGCAAGTTCTAAAATTCTGTTGTTCCATATACAAAAGTGTATGGAACAAAAATTAGGTTTTATAGTTACAACCACTTGAAAATTGAACTCCCCCAGTCTAGTTGAGATGAATCTATTCCATTTGAAATAATTACATTTGGAGAGAGAGGAGATGGAACACCATGATTTTTCTCATCTCTAGAGATGCTTGTGTATTTCAGTACTATATCCTTTGATCATAAAAAGATCTGAGATTCAGGTATCAGACCCTAAAACCAGAAAATTGATAAAGTCAAAACTCTCCCACTTAGCTAGCCATGTTCCAAATGTACTATCAAATAAGGTTTACTAAATGGTCTCTGAGGTCCCTTCTTACTCTAATGAAACATGATTCTGTCATTGCTTTAGTACCATGATGACTCCTAAAAGGATGAACTGACCCATTCCAAAGGAAATTCAGCAACTAAAGTGACTTTTTTTAGAAATTGACCTGGTGTGTGATGTTGATATGTCTGATATCTCACTTCATAGTTAGAATCCATTTGTCTTTCATGAAGTAGCAATATTAAGGATTGAATCTGTACAGGTCCAACATGAGGGATAGACTGAATAAACCCTTATAAGCAAAAGTAATTTCCTTAAATGTAGCTTTTCACTTCTCTCCTACTAAGTTACTAGGAAATTGATTTATTTTTAAGTGAAGTCTATGAAAGCTTCTCCCTCTGAGGAATTTAATAGATTTTTTTTCAAGAAATGTTTCAGGAGGCAGTTCCTAAAAAAGAAAATCAACAAAAATTTATTACTTAAGCTTACTATGTGCCAAGCTTTAAATACAAAGATGGATGGTGTGAGCAGTTCTTTCTCTTCAAGAGACTTAGTGCATTGATCCCTGAGTCTGAAGTCAGGAAGTCCTGAGTTCAAACCCAGCCTCAGGCACAGATCACCTAATTTCTGTTTGTTTCAGTTCCCTGGACTGGAAAATAGGGATGATAATAATAGCATTTTTTTTTCCAGGATTGTGAAGATCAAGTAAGATAATTGTTGGTTTTGTTTGTTTTTAACTGCATTTTAGTTTTGTTTTTAGTTTTCAACATTAACTTTTATAAGATTTTGATTTCCATTTTCCCCTCTCTCCAAGATAGCAAGAAATCTGATACAAGCTATAAATGTGCTATAAATTTTCATATTGGTCATGTTGTGAAAGAAGAATCAACACAAAAGGAGAAAACTACAAGAAAGAAAGAAAAAAATGAAAATAGTATGCTTCAATCTGCATTTGGATTCCATAGTTTCATCTTTGGATATAGCACTTTTCTTCATGAGTCTTTTGGAATTGTCTTAGATCATTTTATTGCTGCTAAGAGATATCTATCAAAGTTGATCATCCCACAGTACTGTTGAACAATATTCTCCTAGTTTTCTACTCACTTCACTTGACACTTGAGCTAAGGAAAAAGCTAGGGTCTAAGAGATAAAGGTGGAAAACTAGTACCTTCTAGGGTACTAAAAGTAGAAGGATGGGGCAGCTAGGTGGTGCAGTGGATAGAGCACCAGTCCTGAAGTCAGGAGGACCTGAGTTCAAATCTGGTCTCAGACACTTAACACTTTCTAGCTGTGTGACCTTGGGCAAGTCACTTAACCCCAATTGCCTCAGCTTAAAAAAAAAAAAAAAAGTAGAAGGATGCTGGGAGACAACTAGTATGAATATCAGGGGAAAAGAAGGTGAAAGTCATTTGTAAGTACTAATAATAGGGTCAATATGACTGACCCAGTAAAATATATGGAGGGATATAAGAAGGTGGGAAGGAACCAGATTAGGAAGAGCTTTAAATGTCAAAAAAGAAAGAAGAGAATAGGAAAACACTGGACTTTATTGGATATGAGGATGGAAGGAGGGTTATATAATCAGACCTAAGAAAATTATTTTGGCACCTCATTGAAGTTGGATAGGAAAGGAGAGAAACTTGAGTCAGGCAATACAATTAGGAGACTTGCAGTAACCTAGTTGAGAGTTGATGAGTGACTGAATTAGAGAGGAATGACTATAAGTAGAGAAGAAAAGTAAATTAGTGGTATTGTGGGGGGGATGAAAAGATTAGGTAATTGATTGTATATATGGGGTGAATGAGATTGAAAGAAGAGTCAAAGATTACATTGATGGGTGATGGTGCCCACCACAGTAATTGGGATATCCAAAGAAAGGGCAAATTTCAGAGGGCATGAATTCTGTTTTGGACATATTGAGTCAGATATCTTAGGGACATCCAGTTTGAAATATCCAACAGGTAATTTGTATCATAGAACTGGATGTATAGCTCTGGGAATTATCTTGGGAGAAGCTAGGTGGCAGGCACAATGTAAAGAGTTCCAGACCTGGAGGCTGAAAGAAACTCATCGTCCTGAGTTCAAGTCTAGCTTCAGACACTTCTTAGCTTTACCCTGGGCAAGACACAGGGCAAAACCCTATTTGCTTCTGTTTCCTTCTCTATAAAATGAGCTGGAGAAGGAAATGGCAAACCACTCCAGTATCTTTGCCCCCGATAACCTCCAAAAGGGGCCACAAAGTGTAAGGAAATGACTGAACAATATTAAGGAATTATCTGCATAGAGATGCGTGAACATATGGCAACTGATGAGGTCTCCAACAGAAAAGGAGAACAGGGCCCAGGATAGGACCTTGAGACATTCCCATAATTAGTATTTATGACATGCATGAAGATCTAGCAAGAAATCCTGAAAAGGATCAATCAGACCAATAAGAGAAGAACTAACAGTACAATATCACAGAAACTGAGACAGTGAAAATAGTCAACAGCACCATATGTTGTAGAGTGACCAAGGGACTGAAAAGGAACATTTGATTTGTCAATCAGATCATTAATAACTTTGGAAAATACAGTTTCAGTTGAATTATGAGATCAGAAGCCAGAGGATTTAAAAGGCAGGAAAAAGAGAAAAGGAAGTGGAGACATGAAGTGTAAAAATGACTTTTTCAAGGAGTTTAGCCAAGAAAAGAAAAGACTGGAAAGAAAGTATTGGGGCTCCTCTCAATATCTACTGTTATATAAAATCATTATCCCTAGCCTTTGGAAGAATTTCCAAATTAAGTGCAAACTAGTCTAAATAAAAGCCGCCCTCTACCCCTCTCCTATCCCTCTAAATTTGGCTAGTATAAAATCAGAGGGTAGCCTATACTCATGCACATAATTTTCTGGCTCCTTTTGGAAGGGTTTAACTCCATATCAGATTTAAGATCAGATCAGAATTAAGCCACTAGTTACTCTAGTGCAACTAGGTTTTAACTTCTTGGAAGGAAAAGTTTTTTGTTATTTTTTTTTCAATAATAGCTTTTTATTTTCAAAATACATGCAAAGATAGTTTTCAACATTCACCCTTGCAAAATCTTGTTTGAAAATTTTCTCCCTCCTTTCCTCCAGCCCTCTTCCCCTAGATACCATGTAATTCAGTATATGTTAAACACATGCAATTCTTCTATACATATTTCCACATTTATCATGCTGCACAAGAAAACTTAGATCGAAAAAGGGGAAAAATTATAAAGAAAAAAAAGCAAGCAAACAACAAACAAAAAAGGTACAAACACTATGTTGTGATCTACATTCAGTTCCCCCAGTCCTCTCTCTGGATGCAGATGGCTGTCTCCATCACACATCTATTGGAATTGGCCTGAATCATCTTGTTGTTGTGTACAATATTCTCTTGATTCTACTCATTTCACTTAGCATTAGTTCATGTAAGTCTCTCCAGGCCTCTCTGAAATCATCCTGCTGATCATTTCTTATAGAACATAATAGTCTTTGTCATATAATTTAACATTTAACATGTATTAGACTACCTGTCATCTAAGGATGGGGGTGGGGAGAAGGAGGGGGAAATTTTGGAACAATTTTTTTTTTTTTTTGACAAAGGTCAATGTAGAAAAATCACTCATATGTTCTGTAAATAAAAAGCTTTAATTTAAAAAAAAAAGAACAATAATAGTCCATAACATTCATATACCATAACTTATTCAGCAATTCCCCAACTGATGGGCATCCACTCAGTTTCCAGTTTCTTGCCACTACAAAAAGGGCTGCCACAAACATTCTTGCACATATGGGTCCCTTTCCCTCCTTTAAGATCTCTTTGGGATATAAGCCCAATGGAAACACTGCTGGGTCAAAGGATATGCACATTTTGACGTCCCTTTGGGCCTAGTTCCAAATTGCTCTCTAAAATGGTTGGATCTATTCACAACTCCTCCAACAATGTATTAATGTCCCAGTTTTCCCACATCCCCTTCAATATTTATTATCTTTTCCTGTCATCTTAGACAATCTGAGAAGTATGTAGTGGTACTTCAGAGTTGTCTTAATTTACATTTCTCTAATCAACAGTGATTTAGAGCATTTTTTCATATGTCTAGAAATGACTAATTTCTTCATCTGAAAATTGTTCATATCTTTAGACCATTTATCAATTGGAGAATGACTTTATATTCTTATAAATTTTAATCAATTTTCTATTTAATATTTTAGAAATGACACCATTATCAGAACTCTTAAATATAAAGATTTTTTTTTCTCTCCAGCTTTCTGCTTTCTTTCTAATCTTGGCTGCATTGGTTTTAAGAAATCAGTTTTCAAATTTGTTTTCTGGCATTTCAAAAAATACTGCCTTTTCAATACATGGGATAGTTTAAAAAAAAAAAAAAACAAGCCCTGTTGTGGATATTTTCTGGATCTTCCCACAACCAAATTGATGATGGCTGATGCCTAGCACAATGTAAATGTTGAAAATGCCAATAATCATTTAAAATGAATAAAACATCTTTATTTTCCTAAGAAAAATATAAAATTTCACAATGAATTTTTATGTAGTTAATTATATGAATTTTTTTTGTTATACCTTTTAAAAATCCTATTGAAAAACACCATTTTAAAGGTTCAGCCAATATTGATACCAATAATTTTATTCCATTATCAAGTGCTTCTTGAAATCCAGTGGTTCCACCAGCCATTGTGTATTCTGTTTTTTAAGGAGCTTCCTTGCATTAGATTGGTGCTGGCTCCACTCATTACAAGGTGTGTGACTTTAGATAAGTCATCTTCCATTCTTGTTCTCTTTTAAAAAGAAGGGATTAAACTAAATTATCTATAAGAAACCCCCTATGATGGGGAAGGCTAAGAATAGGCACTTTGAAGAACACACAGATAAGGCATCTCAATTCCCAAGGGATGCATTTTTTTGACTTGTGGTAGACTTCTGACATGGTGAACAGATAGACTTGAAGCCAGATCTTTACTCTAGGTCAACTATCTCTGACATGTGACCCCAGGCCAATCACTTAAAATGTTGTTCATTATTCCCTTCTTGAAGAAGACCAAAGACATCACAAGAGTGGTGTGTTGGCTTGCAGGTGAACTGGATAGTCTCCCTACCTCCTTCAAAAAGACTGGTGGTGGGAAGTCCCTTAAAGCCCAAGGCTGCTTATCTTTGTTACCTTCTGCACTTAACCCCAAGTCTGGCTAAAGAACGGAAGAAATGTTTATTATCTTTTATCTTAAAGGCTTGATGAGTCTTCCCCTGTGCTTTTGTTCAAGTTGTTGATTAAAAATATTGGGCACAAATCTAAAACAGATCTCTGGAGTGTGCTGTTTTAGTGTGCCTTTCTTTCAGGTTGTTCTGTTGATCACAACCTCTTTGCCTTCATTAATTCATGCAGGTCTGTTTTAGGAAATGTCTTAACCCAGAGCTAATTGTGTCTGTAGTTAACTGTTCCCAGAAAGCACTTTGATTATAGCTTGAGAGCTGTGGTGAGAGGGTGGATACCCCTTAAGACCACTCTCTGTGGTCATCAGTTACTTTGATGTACCTCCCCTATCCAGTTCTGTCACCACAGAAAGTTGGAAAGACTTAGATTTAGAGCTGTAAAGGACTTTCTAGGCCTTGGAATCCAGTGACCTTCTTTGAAAAAAAGAAATGAGAGTGGGGGCTTTGAAATACCCCCTTTCAGGCAGCAAACTCAAACAGGCCCAAATGTTCCCCTAGGTGGTAGACTAAATAGCAGTCTTTAAGAAAGAACTTGCATTGTCAAATTGTGCAAACCCTTTGACCTAGCAGTGTTTCTATTGGGCCTATATCCCAAAGAGATCTTAAAGGAGGGAAAGGGACCCACATGTGCAAGAATGTTTGTAGCAGCCCTTATTGTTGTTGGAAACTGAGTGGATGCCCATCAATTGGAGAATGGCTGAATAAATTGTGGTATATGAATGTTATGGAACAATGAGATGTTTTAAACCAGTTCCAATTGTTCAGTGATAAAGAAAGCCATCTACACCCAGAGAGAGGCCTGTGGGATCTGAGTCTGGACCAGAACATAGAATTCTCACTCCTTCTGTTGTTGTTTGCTTGCATTTTGTTTTCTTACTTGTTTTCTTTCCTTTTTGATCTGATTTTTCTTGTACACCAAGAGAATTGTATAAATGTTTACACATATTGGATTTAACATATATGTTGAATTGCTTGCCATCTAAAGGAGGGAGTAGGGGGAAAGGAGGGGAAAATCTGAAACACAAGGTTATGCAAGGGCCAATGTTCAAAAAATTAGCTGTAGGGGCAGCTAAGTGATGCAATGGATAGAGCACCAGCCCTGAAGTCAGGAGGGCCTGAGTTCAAATGTGGCCTCAGACACTTAACACTTCCTAGCTGTGTGACCCTGGGCAAGTCACTTAACTCCAATTGCCTCAGCAAAAAAAGAAAGAAAGAGAAAGAAAAGAAAAAGCTTTAAAGAAAAAAAAAACTTGTAGTAAAAATTATATATATATATTTGTTACAAATTACCTGCATATGAATATTTTTATAGAGATTACTTAGTGAAGGAATTAGCAGATGAAATGATTCTTTTTATTTGCTTTGTCAGCTTTGGATTAATATTTGGTAACAACTTTTATTCATCTGCTTGTTCAAATATAGTTAGCTACAAACTCTAGATTGGGTGCCACTAAAGCTTAAGTAAAAATAATAATAGAGGAGTAGTAGTAGGAGGAGGGACTGAATTTTGGGTCCCACTGGTAAGGCACTGGCTTAAGAATCTTACTAAATCAGATTTAGAGCTTGGCTTATTTGCGACCCTTTAAAAATCCATGACTAGCAAGCCTTTGACCTGGTGTTCTTTCCTATTTCATTCAAAAAATCTGTACCGATCACCTTTTATGTATAAGGTCCAACCTTGAGTGAGAACATAGAATTGAAAAATGATACAGTCTCTGACCTTACATAAGGCAAGGTGAAATAGAAAGGAGAGAAGGCTTCAGTCTGGACCACTGGTGATTCTTGAAGGTGGGTAATGCTTGAGCTGAGCTTTGCTTGAAGAAAAAAAAAATTCTTTTTTTTTTTTTTTCTTTTCTTTTTGTTGTTGTTGACACCATTTATTAAGTCAGAATTTTCTGGATGATGTCAAGATTCCGTAGAAAACGCATGAACTGGGTGAGTCAATCATCAAAAAGAATTCTCCTTTTTTCATAGATGCTATTCAGGTACTTTCTCTGGTGATCTACCCCTAGTTGAGCATCCTGAACACTCTCTCTCTATTTCCAGACAGACAAAGCTAGCTTCCTGATGTCCTGGACATATTCTTTGTAGGTACTGTCCGTTCCTGTGGACAGCAATATTCTACCTGAACTCATTCCTCAGTGATGAACATAACTTCCAACCCATCATATTCATCTCATCCCAGTGATTCTGAACTCTGAGTTGCCATTACTGAAATCCTATACTCCCCATTTATCACCCTTCATTCTTAGATCTACACACACACACACACACACACACACACACACACACACACACAACTTCCAAATTTTTCTACTGTGCTCTCTAGAATGCCTACTTCTTATGTAATGAATTAGTTTACAACTTCAGTCTTTTTCCTTTTTTGCTCTCTCCATCTTTCTGTAAGCACACTAAAACAGGGCTACTTCTTGATGATGTGGCTTCCTTAAGTAGCCTTTTCAGCCTTGGTTATACTTTCACTTAAACTCTTGACTCACTGCTCAACATGGCAGAGCTGGAAAACTTGCAAAAAATAAAATTTTCTAAAGGCCTCATTTCTAAAATTTATAGAGAATTGTCTCATATATATAAAAATTCAAGCCACTCTTCAATAGATAAGTGGTCAAGGGATATGAACAGACAATTTTCAGATGATGAAATTAAAACCATCTCTAGTCATATGAAAAGTTGCTCCAAATCACTATTGATCAGAGAAATGCAAATTAAGACAACTCTGAGATACCACTACACACCTGTCAGATTGGCTAAAATGACAGGAAAAGATAACGATGAATGTTGGAGGGGATGTGGGAAAACTGGGACACTAATACATTGTTGGTGGAACTGTGAACGGATCCAACCATTCTGGAGAGCAATTTGGAGCTATGCTCAAAAAGTTGTCAAACTGTGCATACCCTTTGACCCAGCAGTGTTTCTACTGGGCCTATATCCCAAAGAGATCTTAGAGGAGGGAAAGGGACCCACATGTGCAAGAATGTTTGTGGCAGCCCTTTTTGTAGTGGCTAGAAACTGGAAACTGAAGGGATGCCCATCAATTGGAGAGTGGCTGAATAAATTATGGTATATGAATGTTATGGATATTATTGCTCTGTAAGAAACGACCAGCAGGACGATTACAGAGAGGCCTGGAGAGACTTGCATGAACTGATGCTGAGTGAAACGAGCAGAATCAGGAGATCATCATACACAGCAACAACAGTATTACATGATGATCAATTCTGATGGACATGGCTCTCTGCAACAAAGAATTGTCTCAAACCAGTTCCAATTGTTCACTGAAGAAAACCATATACACCCAGAGAAAGGGAAATGAAATATGGACCACAACGTAACATTTTCATGATCTCTATTGACATTTGCTTGCATTGTGTTGCCTTTCTCTGATTCTTTTTTTTTTTTCTTGTAGATAGGATTTTTCTTGCATAACTTCTCAAGCATTTCAACATTATTAACATGTAGTGGACTTCCTGCCATCTAGGAGAGGGGAGGGGACTGGGGGTAAAATTTGTAATGGAAAGCTTTGTAAAGATCAATGTTGGGGAACTACCCATACATATGTTATACAAATAAAAAGCTTTAATAAAAATAAAAAAGAAAAAAAAATAAAATAAAAATAAAATTTTCAACAGGTGTAGAGGAAAGAGGAAGAACTTATAGGTATAGGGAGGGGATGAGTAGCCCATTCCCACTCAGGAACAAATGATTAAAATTCTGGAAGGAAAATAATGTGGAATAAGACCAGAATGGTTAGTGAGAGCCTCAAATGCTAGGTTAAGGAGTTTGTATTATCTTCTTTAGCAATAGGAGAAAACTAGGTTTTGCCCTCTGGTGATAGGTTGATTTGAAGGTGGGTAATGGTAGAACATTCAGGTGATGTAGGACTGGAGATTGAGAGTCATCTGCAAAGAGGTAATAATTAAACTATGGGAATGGATTGAATCACTGAAAGAAATTATAGTGAAAATTGGGCCAAGAACAGAGCTTTAGGCGATATCCATATTTGACAGGGATCAAATCGATGAGCCAGAGAACCTGTTCTTTGTTCTAGCTACCTATAGTTCCCTTTTCCCCAAAAAATATTTCCCTTTTGGAGTTGGTTGTATGTTAGGGCCAAGGTCTCCACACCAGCTTTAGAACCGTGTCACTTTGTTGTCTAATAGCAAGGCTGTTATTTTATTGGCCAACTTAATAACAGCATTGTCTCAGCAAACAGCTTTCTAATGATAACTGTGCTGTTTGCCCAAGGACTGAGCTTTATATATAAAAATTACTGGGGAAGTACAAAGGGAATGAAGGGGCAGGCTTAAAAGGTGACTTAAAGCTTGAAGAGGAGGCTTAACAATTTGAGGGGAGAGTCCAAATACTAAGCTATCTGTTGATTAAGGGGAGTTCTTCATTCATTTCTCCCATCTTTCTTCCTAGTGCCATTAAATAGCCATTATATTAATGTATGAGACCTATAACCTCACTTGCTCTTCTGAGATGTACAGCATATATTCAGTAATCAGTCTTCTTGATTTAAACCCTTAGTATTTTTTGAGTTAAGTGCAGCAAGTGGTAGCATTTCATTAGAAAGCCTCTCTTTTCAAGAAGAACTCACTGAGCTTGTTGCCTGGGTGATGATCATAATTAAAGAGACTGATTGGTTTCCTGTTTTATAGTCTCCTGGCCTAGCCTCCCCTCCTGGAAGATCATCCTGTCATTAGCTGAAAAATGAAAGCTGGTTTGCTTATCTCCTCAGTGCAGCTGTTTTGTAGCCTCCCAGGCAAGCTTGCTTCAGATGATTGCTTCCTAAATGGAAATAAGTCATATTTGTAAAGCCCTTTATGATTATGAAGCAGCCTCCTTACAATTTTGTCAGCTAGATGGTGCAGACATTCCCATTTTTCAGATGCAGAAATTAAGGCTCAGAGATGGAACAAGATTTATCCAGGATCACATGGTTAGATAAGTACTAGAACCAGGTCTTCCTAGGACTTCATTAGAACTAGAACTCTAGAAAAGCTCCTTTTATAGATGAGGAAACTGAAGACCTAAGGAGCAGGAACAGAGCCAGATTGTGATCATCTTTGATAGAGGGAGGGCAACACAGTGAGGCTGTGAAGGGCTTTGTAGGAAGGGAGAGATTTCTTCATGGATAAACCATTAATTTCTCAACTGTTGTTAATGTGAATTGTATTTTTTTTTTTTTATATAAAAATATATATATATATATAAACATCTTTTTTAAAAAATCTCTCCTTTTTAAATTCCTTAGAATATATATCCAATATTAGTTACTTTATCAAAGGGTATTTCTCACTTTTATATTTGTTGAGCAACAACAGATTGCTCTCTTGGAGATTGCAGTAATGTACAAATATTTATTTCTCCAATCCCTGTCAACATACTTTTAATTTTTTAAAATTAACTTTTGTACCAAATTGTGTTTGTGTCTGAAGCATATCCAATGTACAAGTTGAATAGTGCTATGGATATGGAGTCAGGGCCCAAGTTAGAATCCTGACTCTACTACTTATGTGATCTTGAATGAGTCATTTAATCACTATAGACCTCAATTTTCTTATGTGTAAAATTAGTGGTTTAAACAAAATCTTTAAATTTCTTTCCAACTCTTAAGTCTAAATAGAAGAATTCCCCAAAAGTAGTAAAATACTCCACCAAGTTAAACAGATCCTATTTATTGGTAATGTGCTACTTTCAACAAGCCTGAGAACACATAAGTTGCCTCATTTATTGTGACAGCCTCTCCAGAGGTTATGTAGTTGTCTGGACTAAAAAAAACATAGGAACAAGAATGCATGCTGTTTTTGAGGGGATCATTACATTTTCATCCTTAAAGGTACTCCTTTTAGTGTCGAGGAAGGCAGCTTCTGGGTGTGTATGTGTATGTGTCCATCTCCCAATATTATGCTTATATTGGCTTAGATTACCTCCTCTTATCAGTCACCTTCCTTTCTGATCATAATTTCCTATATTTCGGTTGGCTTCAATTATCCCAACCTCCTCTTTGACAAACACTTGTGTTTTATTTTTACTTAATACATTTTTTCAATTAAATTTCAATTAAACAAAATCATCCTTCTTGTTCTTGATCCCCATTGAAGAAAAAAGGAAAATATATAGTCAAGCAAAACATTCCCACATTAGCCATCTTAAAAAAAAAAGTTTTTAACTTTTTAAATTAAAACTTTTTTTTCCAAAACATATGCATAGATAATTTTTTTTTTTTTTTTTTACCACTGAGATAATAAGCATTTACTTGTTGGTAGATGGCATCAGATGTTGGACTCTCTGACCAGAGAGATGGTGGATCTTTTGCTTATTCATTGCTTTTATTGAAACTTTTATAGATTTTTTTTTTACCATTTTCCATTTTTACCATTTTACAAAATCAATTTAAATGGAAGTTGCATTTGAACTTAGTCCTTTAAAATAGTGGCTGGTATTTGCTTTCTTGAACAAGTTTCTTTAATTGGCTGATACTCTTGGATGACTAGAACTAACTGATGAGGTGGCCCAATCCAATTAACATTTATTAAGCTGCTACTCGCATAGATAATTTTTTAACATTAACCTTTGCAAAACCTTGCTCCAGAATTTTTTTTCCTTCTTTTCCCTCTACCTTCTTTCCTAGACAGCATCCAATATGTTAAATATGTGCAGTTCTTCTATACATATTTCCACAATTGTCATGATGCATAAGAAAAACCAGATCAGAAAGAAAAAAAGAGAGAAAACAAAATGCAAGAAACAACCACAAAAAGTCAGAATGCTATGTTGTAATCCACACTCGGTCCCCACGGTCCTCTCTCTGGGTGCAGATGACTCTTCATCAGAAATCCGTTGAAATTGGCCTGAATCACTTCATTGTTGAAAAGAGCCACATCCATCAGAATTGATTATCGTATAATCTTGTTGCTGTGCACTATGTTTTCTTGTTCTACTCATTTCACTTAGCATCAGTTTATAAGTCTCTCCAGGCTTCTCTAAAATCATCCTATTGATCATTTCTTATAGAACAATAATATTCCATGACATTCATATACCATAACTTATTCAGCCATCCTCCACCTGATGAGCATCCACTCAATTTCTAGTTTCTTGCCACTATGAAAAGGGCTGCCACAAACGTTTTTGTACACATAGGGCCTTTTCCCTTAAAAAAAAAAAAAAAAAAAAGTGTCACTTCTTTGTCAAGAGGCAGACATTGAGTCTTCTGGAGTTGTGCACAAGCTATCTTGCTAACCTCCGCTTCATTTTTGTGCAATATCTCCGTCATGAATTTTACCTTTCAGCCAAGCTGGATTATTTAGTATTCTTCATACTTGACATTTCATATCCCACCTCCCTGCTGTTGCTCTGGTTCATATGCCCTTGAACGTAGAACACTCGCTTCATATCCAACTCTTGGAACCCCTAACTCCCTTCAAGGCTTAGCTTAAGTATTACCTCATTTAAAAAACTTTTTCTGATTCTTTCCCCTGGTTTCAGGGCAGCTAGTAGCATACTACTTAGAGACGAGGGTCTATAGTCAGAAAAACTTGTGTTTGAATCCAGCTTCGGCTCTTACTAGCTCTGAACAAGTCCCTCTGAACAAGAACCCTGAACAAGTCACTTAATCAAGGTTTGCCTCAGTTTCCTCAGCTGTAAAATGTATAATAGCACCTACAACTCAGGGTGGTTGTGAGGATCAATGAGATTGGTTAAATATTCTTCTTTAGCACAGTGCCTAGCACATATATAAATGCTTATTCCATCCCTCCCCTCATTCTCAAGGTTGTTATTGCTTACCTCCCTTAATACCATGTAAATTTTTTTTTTTTTTGGAGAGGCAAGTTGGGGTTCAGTAATTTGCCCAGAGTCACACAGCTAATAAGTGTTGAATGATCTGAGGCTGGATTTGAACTCAGGTCCTCCTGACTTCAGGGCTGGTATTTCTATAACTGTACCATCTAGTTGTCCCAACACTTATGTTTTTGTATATGTTTGTTATTTATCTATGAACATAACCCCCTACTCTCCCAGTAGAATGTGGTTTTAAACTGACATAACTTTCCTTTACAAATTCACTGAAAATATTTTATTCATTTTCTCCTAGTTGCAATTTAATGTAGAAAAAACAGGTGATACATATAAGGTGATAGATACATCCTCATCTGCTAGTTCTTTTAGGTCTAATGTAAGTCCTAGTCAGTGTCTTTCTATCTTGTGAGGAAAAGTTTTGAAAAGCCACTCTAGCACTTGAGCCATTAAACTCCATTGAAATGATCCCTTGGGTCCAGTCCTGTTTCTGTCAGTAACTAGCCCTCTGGCCCATCTCTCTGTTTGCTGATCTTGTCCTTTATAAAATAAAGTTGCTATGTTGGAGGCTAGGTGTGGGGTCAGAAACCTAGTTCAAACCTTGAATTAGTTAGATGGCTTTGAGCTACTTACTCTCCACTTCCAAATCTCAATCTCTTTCTCAGATTCACATCATCCTCTCTCCTCCAAGGGCAGTTGAGGGAAGCAAGTTTTAACCTGGGGCATCATCTGTGAGTAAACATCGTGTGATAGAACAGAGTAATAGGGTTGCCTCTGAGCACACTCATCACCCAAAGAGCTTTGTCAGCAAGAGGTGACTTTTCTGATCTGTTCATCTCTTTAACAGAATACTAAGGTTCAAAAGGATTGAAGACTAAGCCCTGTTATAAAGTTTTGCTGAATAAGTAACCTTTATAAAGCTCTCAGAAAGGTTTGAGAAGGGCTTTATGTGTTTATCTTGTGTGATCCTCACTAAGGCAAACAGGATCAAGTGACACAGCTAGTATGTATCTGAGGTAAGGTTTGAATTCAAGTCTTCTCACCTTCAAGTCTAGTCCTCTGTCCACTATTCTAGGCTGCCTCTTGAAATCTAAGATTGGATGATTTCTGAGGTCTAAGTAATATGAGTAACAAATAGCTTAGTACAGAAGCAAAACCACAGAATTTGGGAGCATAAGATCTGCCTTCTGCTCCCCTCCCTTCCCAACTTTCTGGCTTGGGGCAAAGCTGCTTTGCCTTCTTTAAATATTTCTTCTTGGGGCAGCTAGATGGCGAAGGGGATGGAATACTGGCCCTGGAGTCAGTAGAGCCTGAGTTCAAATCCAGCCTCAGACATTTAATACTTCGTAGCTGTGTGACCCTGAGCAAGTCATTTAACCACAATTGCCTTGTATGTCTGCCCTCCCCCAAAAGAAATAAATAAGTAAAAAGATATTTCTTCATGAAGTGAGAAAATTGAGCTGCAGATGGAAGCTACTTCAGACATCGTCTCAATTCTAGACACATTTTGGCTAAAATTCCTAACGTTGCTGAATCTCATGAAAACAAAGTTGAATTAAAGGGAAAGGGCCATATCAAATTCAAATGTAGAAGATTTTTGGAACATGGATAGGGTCATCAGGTATGCTGAAAACAGGAAGTGAGGGCCATGAATAACATTGGGACTTGAACATGGGTTTGGTATCCATTTTCCTTCTACACCTCATTTTCATAAGAATTGTGCTTTGCTGAAGTTGGAAGCAAAGTGGGTTCATATCCCAGTCGTAGAGAGGAAAAGAAAGGAAAGGAAAGTCATACTGAGTTTTACAGTGAGGAAAATTGAACTTTTTTGAAGTTTCTCTAACATTAAAAAAACAAACAACTTAAAACAGAAGACTTTAAAATTTGACAGCAAAAGCCTTTGAATACTTTTCTTTCTTTTCTCCCAACCCTCTCCCCATTTCTCTTCTTTAAATGAGTCGTGATACCCAAGTATTATATTTCATTTCAGTGTCAGGTTTTGTTTCTTCTGAACTTTCAAAAGTTCCATTGTATACTCACTTATCCCACTGAGTTTTTTCTCTTTTTTTTAAAAGAGGCCTCATTTACCTCTCATTTGCAGACCAATTTGCATTCATCATTACAGAACTCTTGTAATTCCTACCAGAAGCAGTCCCCAAAATGAGAAGCTGGAATCTGGGCTCTCCAACAAGGGGTGTGGAGGAGCTATGGTTGATCCCAGACCTGATAATCCAAGTTCTGGTTTGGGCCTCCAGTTCCCACCTCCTTATGGCAGGCCTACTGGATTTTTGGGGGGGACAGAAATAGCTATAGTTTTGAATTGTCTTCAGGAGAATCACCTTGACTCCTAAACCCTGGGCTATGTTGTTGTAAAGAACCAATATCAGAAACAAAAGCTGAAAGGCATCCCAGGTATGATCTAACATTTCATCTGCCTTGAATCCATTCTGTCTCCCTGATCCCATAAACTGGAAGTTTTCTTTGCTAATTTTCAGTGGGTTAAAAATAAGCTGTATAAATAATTAGGGCCTGAGGACTTAGAACGTTAGCACTATAACTGAGAAGAGTTTCATAGTCCCTCACTAGATTGACTGCCAAAAAGGTCCATGACCCAAATAAAGATCTGTTAATCTTGGCCAATATTTCTTAAAATATGATCTAGGAGCCACTGGAATCCCTGAGACCCATTTGGGGAATCCCCTAAAGCATTTTTACTAAAACATTTTCATTTTTAATAAGATAAACATTGATAGACATAACCCATGTAAATAAGGGCTTTTGGGGGTGGGATCCTCAATTTTTAAGAAAGGATCCTAAGACCAAAAATTTTGAGACTCACTGATCTGGGAAAAACTAATGTACATTAGTTAGCCAATAAGCATAAATTTATTAAACATATAATGCAAAACACTATGCTAAGCTTGAAAAAGTGAGTCTTACTAACTTCACTCCCAGGAGTACATGATGATTTAAAAAACAAGAAATCCAACCCTGAGTGCAGTTTTTGAGAGATTATTGTTTTGGGGGTGGGTTTTTTTGTTGTTGCTTAAAGCTCCTTGAAAGACAGTGGGCTATTTTTTTTTTTTTTTTTTTTTTGCTGAGGCAATTGGGGTTAAGTGACTTGCCCAGAGTCACACAGCTGTTACATGTCTGAGACCAGATTTGAACTCAGGTCCTCCTGACTTCAGGGCTGGTGCTCTATCCACTGTGCCACCTAGCTGCCCCCTATTTTTTTTTTTTAAGATATTGTTTCTTGTTTTTTTATCATGTTTCTTTTTTTAAAAAAAAAATTTTTTGGGCCCCCCTTCAAAAAAAAAAAAAAACCCGGTGTATTTGGCCTATTGTCCTCTAACTCATCAAAGATCTTTTTTGGATCCTAACTTTGTCATCAAGTTAACTCTTTCCTTCCTTTATGTCTACAGATTTGCTTAGTATGCCATCTTTGTCTCAAATTATATTAGAATATAGGCTTCTTGAGAGCAAAAACTATTTTTGCCTTTTAAAAAAAATCCCCAGCACATTTAGCCTCATACCTGGCTGATTGATAATTAATAGCAAAAGATAAGACTAGAGCATTCTGCTAGAAACTTCCTTCCAAATTGATAACTGTTAATAACTACGTTGGGGATCACTCAGGCCAATTCAGATCTAGGTAACTACTTGTAATGCCATATAGACTACATCTCTGTCAGCAAAAACTTGCTGATTTCCCTTCCCCCCTGCCCCTTATTTTACAGCTATGAAAAAACCTGAGGCCTAGAAAAATTATATAACTAATTTAAGGTCTTCTAGATAGCAAGCACCTAAATAGTAGAAGTAAGTGTATTTCCATCATCAGCCTGAAAGGAGTCCTCCTTGGCCCATGACAAAGGCACAGACATTGATCTAAAGGGAGTCTCTCCGATAATGTTTCTTCTTTGGATCTTATTCTGAGGTATAGTTTTTCTTTTAAGGTAATGTTTTCAGTGTAAATTCCCCCCTACTAATCATTGTAGCTCTCCTTCCAAGATCCTCCAGTGAAGTCATAAGCCAGTGTTTGTGAGATTCCCCTTGTTGCCATGGAAATAAAAATAGTCACACAATCATCCTTCCAGTTCCCCTTGTCAGCTTTGTGCCGAGGCAAGCAGAGGAGCAGCCACCCTGGGTAGATCTGGATCTCAGTCATGAAAAAGCAGCTGTCAGGTAATGAGACTCATTAGGCAACACAGCAACCTTTTGTTACTCGTCTGTACTCAACAACCATTAGTTACCTAGGAGTGTCCAGACAGCATCACAAACTTCTTTGCTTTTGTCCTAGGTGGACTTGGACCATGCCCAGTGGGGCCATGAGTTTGACATGTTCTAAAAGCCTGGTAGTGTTCTTTCATCCCAGGGAAATCCTAGCCCAGCTTGCCAGTCTTCACCTCTCCACCATAGTTCCATTGGGTGTCAACAGCTTATTTAGATGCCCTTCATGTTATTGTACTCTGTTGGCAAATTATCCTTCATTTCTATCTGTCCAGTCTTTTCACTTTCTATTTTTAATCTCACAAGTTCATTTTTAAATCCCTGGAGCCTTGAGACTGCCATAGAAGTCATAGAATTGCAGGACTCCAAAGTTGGAAGGAACTTCAGTAGCATCCTAGTCTAACTTGTAAAACTAGAAAAGACTCTTCTAAAACATACCTAGAAGTAGTAATCTAGTCTTTGAAGACTTCCACTGAGAGGACACCCACTCCCTCCAGGCATCCAGTCTGCATTTGGATAATTTCGACTGTAGGAATTTTTTCTGTGCAGACTAAGCCTAAGCCTGCCTCTTTGCACTTTCTCCTTTCCCTCTACCCTTCCTTGCTCCTTATTTTGCTCTTTGGAGTCAAGCAGAACAAGGCTGATCCTTCTCCCTTACACCAGCCCCTATGGTACTTGGAGACAGCTTTTTTATTCCTACCAGGTCTTTTCTTCTCTAGGCTGGATATCCCCAGCACCTTCTACTCATCCCCCTCTCACAGGAGCCCAGGGTCTTTCATCGATAGATCCAAGCTTTTGGATATGTGTTCTTTTATCAGTGCTTTTCCTTAAATGTTTGCCTGTAGCAATATAAGTCGGGGGAGTAGTAGTGATAATAGCTCCTGGTACTTGGATTGTACTTTCTGTGGGGTAAGCATTGTGCACAGCTTGGGAAGGTCAGTGCTATCATCCCCATTTTACAGTCAAAGAAACTAAGACTCCAGACCCAGCCTTTTATGGAACATAACACATGAAATGAAGTCTAAGGTAGACTGCAGTGAGGGGATCAGTCCAGCTGTGCTCTCAGGCTTCGAATGGTTACCTTATCATACTATTGTGAAATTGTTGAATTTTCACTCCACTAAAATTCCCGGATCTCTTCCCCATCTTACATGTATAAAGTTCACTGTTTGAACCTAAGTGTTAAATTCTACAAATATCTTTATTAAATTTCATCTTTATTAGATTTGGCCCGATGTTCCAACCTGTGAATATACCCCTTTTTGATCCTGAATGTTCTCCAATAAGTTCTCCCTCTCAATTAGCTTTGTGTCAGCTATGCCTTTATCCACTTCATTTTTAGTAGATATTTTTATTCTCAATGTCAACTAAAATAAGAATTTTCATATACACAATAAAACAGAGACAGTTGTACATGAAACCTCGAACTCTATTAATTTATAGTCTGCTTTTCTTTTTTAAGTGTATAATAAATCATTGACAGAAAAGTTAAATAGCATAGGTCTAAGTACAAATCCCTGAATTTCTAGACTGGAGATCTTTCCAGGTAACATTGACCTATTAATGACTACTTGTATAAAAACTGTGCCAAATTTTTGTATTTATCTTCTATTATCTGTCTTTGCACCTAGCTAGTGTATATATATATATGTGTGTGTGTCTGTTTATATAGAGAGAGACATATGTTTTTTAAAATGTTATGTTGGTTGATGTATTCCCTGTGTTTTTTGTTTTGTTTTATTTATAAGGTAAATTCTTTTTGTTCTTTATTGGAATTTTCCCTTCACGACACCACAATTTCATCAAAAGTTTCTGATCTATTCAGATAGTTTCCATAAGATAGAATCTGATAGGTTTCCCAGTCCCCTTTTACAGCACTAATTTATATCCTTCACACAGATTAGAGAATAATACTTAGAAATAATGATTTTTTGAGACAGAAGACCTGGAGCTCAGCCACTATGCTTACATCCTCATAAAGGTTGTTATAAGAAAAATGCTTTGTTAACATTACAATCAAGCCTTTCTCTTGGGTTTTAGTATTTTACTACTTTGGGGGAAAAAGTCTCTAAGCCACTTTCCTCATCAATAAAATGAGGGGTTTGGACTAGAAGATTTCTAAATTCTTTCTGAGCTCTAAATGGTGTGATTCTGATGGAGGCATTAATTATTTGCAATTCATGGAAGATGGGATTTGATTTGGGCCTTGAAAGATAAACAGGCAAAAGGAAGAAGGGAGAGCATTCTAAATAAGAGAGTAAACTTGTTTGAAGACAGACAAGAATAATTTTGGGATCTCCACTTAGGAGACTATGTGGCAAATGGGAAAACTGAATCATGATCCCCTTTGTCCAGGAAGCGTAACTGGGGCTGAGGATGAGGTCTTGTGATTTCAGTTCTATGTCCATGAAATCTGGGGTTTCTGTTCAGTCATTCATGAACATGGAATGGCATAGTGGATGACAACAGGACAAACCAAGGTGTATACCATGTGTATGGCTATCATTTCCATGTTTTGGTGGAAGGTATGTCAATTGACCTGATAATTCCTTTAAAAGTAGTCCTTTTTCTTCACAAGGAGCCTTTTTCCTCCTTTGAATTGGTATGACAGTCAGGAAGAACCTGAGGTTATTGGGGTCTTCAGCACCGTGTAAAAGCCTGGGAATCCACATGTGCAAAAAATATTTGTAGCAGCACTTTTTGTGGCAGGAAGGAATTGAGGGAATGCACATCAATTGGGGGATGGTTAACAAGTTGTGGCTATATGATTATGATGGAATTTAGTTGTTCTATAAGAAATGATGAGCAGCTAAATCACTATTGATTAGAAAAATGCAAATTAAGACAGCTCTGAGGTACCACTTCACACTTCTCAGATTAGCTAAAATGACTGAAAAAGATGATAAATGTTAGAGGGGTTGTGGGAAAACTGGGACACTAATAGATAGTTTTATAGCCCTTTGGGCATAGTTCCAAATTGCTCTCCTGAATGGTTGGATCTTTTCACTACTCCACTAACAATGCATAGGTGTTTAACCATTGTTTTCCAAACAAGAAGGCAATTTAGAAGTGATGGGCTTTAGGCTAGGCAAAGAACACCTTAGAAAAACGACCCAGTCTTCTTCAATACCTACCTAAACTATAACAAAAACCTTCCTAGGTCCCATATGCAATCAAGATTTCATACTGTTAACAAGAATCTTTTTTTTTTTTTTCCATAGGTCTGGCATAGTACAGCAGCTCAAAATTTTTAACTAGATCCTCTTTGCCCCCCAATTAAAGTACCCATTCAAGCCTCTCCACCCCTTGGCACTGCTCTACTTTACCCATGTTTATATTCTCCAAATACTCTACCCTTCATATGAATTGTGTTTTCTGAAAGCCTTCACACTTCCACATCCAGGCTATTGTGCCTAGCATGGCCTTCCTCTATAGAATTTTTTTAAAAGACACTCCATATTATTCTACTTCTTCCATGAAATTTATCCTGTAATAAAATCTTATCCTTCTAGACTGTAATAAGCTCGAGGAATGCTCGAGAAGGCCAAGTTTTTCTATCTTACACTGTAGACTGTACCCCTAGACACTTAAAGGTTTGTGGATGCTGGTTATTGGATCTGTAGTAAAGAAAAAACCCTGGTGAGGAAACTCCCTTCTCTGTAATCCAGTTAGAGTCTTAGAGTGGCCTAGAACAGTGTTGACTTGCCCAAAACAGGACTTGAACCCAGTTTTTCCTGGGTATGGGGTTGTCTCCATTAAATCCTCCATCTTATTTCATTTAATTAATTAACATTAAGTGAATGAAGCTCTGATGCACTGGCTGACTGCAGTGAGAACCCAGGGGCTGACACAGCCCTGTGTGGCTCTGGAAAGTCCTGGTAAGAGATCTCCATTTGTGACTGTGGGGATTTCTGGTATCCTAGTGACTGGGGGTTGGAACCAGAGAATGGCAAGGTCTGGTCTTGGCCTTGGGCCAAGTTTGGGTGATCCTGTGAAAGTCTCGGACTTTGGTTTCTAAAACCAATTGGAATTGATCATTTCTCAGCATCCACTATATCCAAAGCTTATGGTGTTTGCTTTCCTTTTTATAAAACTCATTGATTGATCAGTCATCCATAAATTGATGCCAAGTCTTAACCTCTTTGAGTCATTAGATCCCTTTGGAGGTCTGGTGAAAACTGTGAAGTTTCTTAAAAATAGCTTTTTTTAATACATTAAGTAAAATATTTAGGATTACAAAGGAAATCAGTTATACTGAAATACAGTTATCACAGTTTTTTAAAAACAAGTTCATGGATCTCAAATTTAAAAACTCTATTACAAATCCAAAGGACTTATTATAAAACTACTATTCACCTCCAGGGAAAGAACTGATGGGAATCTGAATGCAGATCAAAACATACTTCTTTTTTTTTTTTTTTTTTTTTAAGCGTTGAGGATTGTAGACCTCTTTTTTCCCTTCCACTTAATAGTATTTTATTCTTTCCAATTACATGTAAAGATACTTTTCAACATTCACTTTTGTAAGAATTTGAGGGTTTTTTTCTCTTTCCCTTCCTTACCAAGGAAGCAAACAATCTGATAAAAGTTTTATATGTAGTCATTTTAAACATATTTCCATATTAGGTTGTGAAAGAAAATTCAAAACAAAAGGGAATAACCATAAGAAAGAAAAAGCAAAAAAAAAAATGAAAATACTACTTTAAACTTTATTTTTCTTGAGTTTTGTTCTGTTTTCTTTTATAGCATAGCTAATATGGAAATATATTTTATATGACTGCATGTGTATAATGTGTATCAAATTGTTTGCCTTTTTCAAGGAAGGGGCAAAGGAGGAAAAAAAATTGGAACTCAACAGGAATATTTGTTTATTTAAAATAAGAAACTTTGTTTGAAGTTAGAGATGGATGGCATTTGGTAACCCAAGTAATTCTGGAATATGAGGATGAAATCCTCCTTTTCTAATTTTGTTTTCAGAACTAGGGCTGTTGCCTTGTATCTTGGAGATGACCCTGGTTTCTCAAAGGCCGTGTAACAGAACATGAGCTCTGGATGATCCTGCTAAGCTGGAAAGTTCTAAACAGTCCTGGCAGTTCTAAACAGTCCTAAACTAGTCTTCTGCAAAATTGAGAACATATTATCAGCAGAAGGGTGGTCCCTAAACAAAGGGTTGCAGTGGCTATAAAATTCATGTTTAATAAAGAATCCCTACTCTTTCTTGAGTGACTGAAAAAATATTGGGAAGATTCCCCAGAGATACTACAAGTCAATTTTAGACCTTTTAAAAGTATGCTGTTTGTTCAAATGGTTACATTACTTGAAGAAATAAATCATATTCACTCTGTGGCAAACCAGGGTTACATTTTGCCTCAGTTGGTTATAACTGTCATAGGGTTCTTTGACGCTAGGAACAAAAAAAAAGTTACATGCAAATTATTCATTTTTTTGTTGGAAAGAAATTTTAAAATCTGAACAGTGTTTATATCTAATTTTAACCTTAAGCAAAATGATTTTTCATAAAGATGGTTTTTGCATAAACAGCAGTTACAAGAGCTGGGTTCAGACCCCCAACTCTGCTACTTGACATCTGTGTAGCCCTGAACTCCTTACCTCTCCACACAATATCCTTGCCTGTAAAATGAAACAGTTGGATTCAGTGGCCCCTAAGGTCCTTTCCAGTTCTGAATATATGATTTATAAAACAAAAAGATTGGATTAGATGATCTCTAAGATCTCTTCTGCCTCCATTTTCAAAGACTAGATGAATTCTAGAAATGAAAAATGGAGAGGACAGTTCTGCTTCTAGACAGTCAGAACCATCATTACCTTCCCTGGTGGCCTTTATAAACAGCTAGGGTTGAAGACAGAGTGAGAAGGAAAAGGCTGTTTTTAGCTAGTCTTCCCAAAAACAAAAAAGGTGGAAAAACTCTAGATTTCATAAACGGGAAAGGGAGAGTTATCCAAATCTTGGACTTACTGCAAAATGAATGCTAAGTCAAAGCTAATTGCAGATTGCATCTATTGTCTACTGGAAATTGCCAGTTAATGCAACTAGTTGAGCAAAGAGCATTGGGTAGATGGATCAGGGTGAGGGTGGAGGTAGGGACAACTCAGTTCAGACCCAGGCTACTCTGGTGAGCCCCTCTTCCTTCCTTAATATTCTGGAAAAGCCCTAGTGCGTAGCTTTGGACGTGTGCCTTAATGCTGATAGCATTTAAAACCCATGGGGCAGGGGTCCTCTTTTCATCTCTTCTGCCCAAAGAATAGCTAAATAACACAAAAATTCATTCTTTCTATGGGAGGCAATTTGGGGTAGTGGAAGGAGCCACTGATCTTCAAATCTAAAGACAGTCATAGTCCTTTCACTTGGTAATTACATCCATGAATAATCATTTATTATAATTATGCCTGATATCCTTATGTATCTACCTAGGCATTTCTTTGAAGATTCCTGATAAAATAAAGTCTGGATTACAACCAGTCTCTTCTCTCTATATATCTAGGTAGGGGTTTATTTAATTATGTATTAAGACTGGTGCTGTCTTAAATGATGGGAATTGCAAAACAAAAGCAGTGGATTCTCTTGCCCTTAAGTGACTTTCCTTCTTCTGGGGAGAGATACAGTTAAATTCCTGGATTAATGAATATGGAATTATGCAAAATAAATACATAGTCATGCTTGAGGGAAGACTTTAAATTCTAGTGTTTGAAACAAACCAAGGCCTCTAGGAGAAAGTGTTACTTGAGCATAATCTTAAAAGCCAATAAACTTTGTGCCACCTATCTGAAAAGGTAAATTGGAGTTAGGTTGGGAATGTCTTTAATGCTAAACAAAGGTGTTTTTACTTTACTTAAGAAGCCAAGAGAGCCCCAGAAGCTTTTTGAGTTAGGAGAGTGAGAGTATGATTCTGTTTTAGGAATGTCTCTTTGGCAGTTGTGGGAAGGGTGAATAGGGGACAGAGCTAGGACTAGATAGAGGAAGACCAGTTAGCAGACTATTCAGGAGTCCAAGTCTGACGTGATCAGGGCCTGACTCAGGGGGGTTAGTGAAAAGACATATTAGGAGTTGTGATGACATAGGTATATTTATTTATTCTGGAGATTACTGAAGTGAAACTGGCAGTTGCCTTCAAATGTCATCTAGTGACAGGGTAGTAGAGTGTTTAAAGCAAGTCAGATTTAGGCTTGATCTAAGGGAAAACTTTCCAAAATATTACCTAAAATTAGAATGGGCTGCGTTAGAAAACAAGAGGTTCCCCTTGATGTCCAAATGAGATAACATTTGTAAAATGTTTATCACCGTGGCCTGAACCTAAGTAGGTGTTTATTAAATACTGGTTTCTTTCTCTTCTACTTCACTAGAGGTCTTCTAAGTTTGGATAACCACTGGAATGTTAGGAATCGAATAGACCTTTTACCTCCAGTTTACTATTTATATCTCATATATGTAATTGTTTACATTTTGTTTCCCCTGTTAAAATGTGAACTCTGAGGGCAGAAACTATTTTTATTTGATGCATTTTTTTAATTATGCCTCTTTAGCACAGTGTTCAGCATGTAGTAAGCACTTTACAAGTCCTTATTGACCTGGAAGGCCTCAACTGAAGGCCATGGAAACTAAGACTTGTTCAAAGTATCCAGATAAACCTAAGTAACCCTTATTGTCCCTTCTGAATCTCCAGTTGTATGATTCTATGATGGTGTTTGTCAGAACTATGCTTCTTCCATACTTAGAAGGAGTAGATTTATTCTACTTGGTCCCAGAGGAAAGAATTAGATAGCATTTGCAAAGAAACAAATATAAACTGGTCATTTGGAAAAGTAGTATTCTGAAATCAGAACAAGTTGCCTCAGAAGACAGTGTATCTCTTCTCATTGGAAGTTTTCAAACATAGGTGTGTGTGTGTGTGTGTGTGTGTATGTGTGTGTGTACTATTCATATGTTGTAAAGGAGACTTCTTTTTTTTTCCAAGACCAGATTGGTCTAATATCCTTCTGATTCCAAATAGGTGAACTGATCATCTATGATTTGACGGATAATTGCTGATATGTGGAAACTGAAAAAAATATAAAGAGTTCAGCTTATCTTTTCTGACTTAAAGTACCAAGTATATATTTTAATTCTTTAGAGAGGCTATTATATGGATAGGAACCAGAAAAAGTGCTTTCATAAGATCATTTGTTCTATGGAACCCAATGTCAACAAAACATTGATTCTTAGTCATATGGTATGGAAAGAGAACTTAAAAAAAAAAATATATATATATATATATGTACATATATATATATATACACACACACACACACATACATAGAATCCCTGTCTCTAGAAAAGCATCATAATTTAATGGGAAAAACACTGAATCTGGGATCTAAAGACCTGGCATTTATTGTATGAGACATGCAGATTGAAATATTTTAAGTATCCTACCACACAGGGTTATTGTGAGGATTAAGGGAAGAAGAACAAGGGTATCAGCTCTAAAACATTCTATAAATGTCGGCTCTTGTCATTATTTCTGGATTTGGGGGGGGGGAATACCAGTCTCCCTAATTTGCAAATTCTTTAAGTATGAGTTTGTTTGTTTTTTTGTATATATATCAAGATTACTACCATTATTATTCCTCTTCAAAAGTCAAAAACAAGGCCTATACTCAGTGGGAAGATCTGGGAGTAGCGCTGGAAGTATTTTAGACTTGGCCCACTTTAGGGCATGGAAAGAACCAACAAGGGAATTTCTTCTTATAAGGAGTGGCTGTCATTTTTTGATTTCTCTAGAAACCATGGCGAGCCCAGGAAAGGACAATTACCGGATGAAGAGCTATAAGAACAAAGCACTGAACCCAGAAGAAATGAGAAGACGGCGAGAGGAAGAGGGAATCCAGCTCCGTAAGCAGAAACGAGAGCAACAGGTAATGATAGAACCAATCACTTCTGCAAAGTTGGGGGAATCATGGGGGATGAATTTGCTGCATTCTCATTAAGGGGACTTGTATGGAATATTGCAAAGGGAGATAAGTACTTTTGTGTCAGCTCCATTTCTAAAAATACTTATTTTTGCCTCCTGCAAAACCACCCTTTGGTAAATGAAAGGAAGAAAAGTCATCTCCAAATTAGTCTACTCCATTTCCCTCTGAATAAGCCCTGTGTTTACCTTCCCCCGCCCCACCCCCCCTTTCCTCATATCAACTCCCAACTTGCACCATCTCCCCACCTTGAGTTCTCTTTCGTTGTCTGTTTGTTACCTGGCCTTTAAAGTTCCCTAATCCTACCTCTTAATAAAACTTTGTTAATCATTGTGGCTTTAAGTAATTTCTTTGCCCTCAGAATTCATCTAGGACTTGTGTCAAAAGTATAGCACAAGCATGATGAACATGGAAATATGTTTAGAAGAATTGCATATGTTTAACCTATATTGGATTAAAATTCCAATAAAATTTTAAAATTTATAAAATCTATAAGGTTTTGCAAAGTGAATTTTTACATGTGTTTGGAAAAATAAAATGCTATTTAAAAAAAATTTTAAAGCATATTTCATACATTATTTTCATGTATTTGCCTCCTCAACTAGTCTAAACTCAAAAGCTATGGTCATTTCTTACATAATCTTATCCCCCTAAAATATTTGTTTATGATCCCCTCTCCTGTTGCCAATTTCTCCCATGTAGATATTCATAAGGTGAAAACAAAATGGCATCTAAACTCTTTTTCATCATCTTTACCTCCTGCTATGAACTCCTAGATCCTAGCTACAGGCAGAGCTAATTCTGATGTCAGAATCTTGGAGTTTTCCTGCCAAATGAGGCTCTTTTTAGTTCTTTGTATGAGTTTGGAGCCTGTTGAAATTATTATGTGCTACATTTGTCAGTCTTGTCCAAGTTGATTTCATCTTCTGGACTGTCATTTGATTATAGATAGAGACAGATGCCAAAAGGGGAAGGGCTGGCCAGGCCAGGGATAGTATGTGTGAGTCTGCTAACAAACAGATGTGCTTACTGTCGACCCTTTTAACTTTTATGTCCAGCTTTTTAAACGAAGGAATGTAGAGCTAATCAATGAAGATGCTGCCGTGTTTGACACACTACTCATGGACTCCTATGTCAGCTCCACCACTGGGGTAAGGTCTGAGTGCACAGTATTGGGGGTTTCCTACTTTCACACACTTAAGATTGGGCATGTCATATTGGTTCCTGTTAACACACATGATTACATTGAGAAGGTTCTTTTTTGTTGTCACTATTGCTTTTTTAAAAAGCACCATCCTTGGATAGACTAGTTGTCATCCTAATAGTAGACCAGGTACCAAGGGAAGTTGTGAAAAATAGTGATAATTGTTTTTCCATCCCAGAGTCCTTAGGATTGGTAAGAATAGAGTTTGAGCATACCAAGTTTTTTTCCTCATTAGCTATATGACAGCAGTAGATGAGCTAGAACTTAGAAGTATTTTCTTTGTTCAGTGATCTTTATGAATTTCTCTCTTCAGTGGGAGTGAAGGAAATGGATATAGTAGACAGAGCACTAGGTTTAGCATGAAGGGGCTGGATTTCCACTACTTAGAGCTTGTTTCATATTGGCAGAGGTCTGATTTTCTCTTCTTTAGAATGAGACAATTGGACTAAATGATTTTGAATGTCACTTCTAACATTAAATTCTATAAAAATATATTTTTATTTTCATTTTCTTACTATTCCAAAGAGTCTTTCCATAGTAGATAGTCTTTCTCATACTCTGGATATGAACCCAATGGGGCTCTTGGGATTTGGAAGATTTTTCTGGTTACTCATCGAGTCCCAGCTCTACCTTTTCCCTTTAGGATAGAGTGATCACAAGAGAGATGGTGGAGATGCTCTTTTCTGAAGACTCTGACCTGCAGTTAGCGACCACACAGAAATTCCGCAAGCTGCTCTCAAAGGGTAAGACACTCTTGCACTCGGGAAGAAATTAGTTGGCAGAGCTTGGAAGTACGTTTCTCTCTTTAAGAAATTAGAGATATTAGCAAGGAAAAGGGAAAGCCATTTGACCATCTTTAAAGTCTTTAGTGATAGGTATGGGGCAGAGAAGTCAGACTGATTCTTGGCCCCAGACACAGAGGAGGAGTTGGCTCAGTAGTCATTAGATTCCCCTCCCCTGCCTCAGGAGGTCTTCCCTTCATGCCTTTAGCCAAAGGCTGAGTGGCCACTAGTCAGGAAGATTCTGTAGGACGTCCCAGTGCAGGCTGATTTGTGCTAGACATCTTCTTAAGCCCCTTTCCACTTCTGAGCTTTTGTGGGCTTTTGCCAAGATTTCTCTCTGGGCCTGTTATATTCTGTTAAGTTCTGCTGGTTCCAGAAGTGTTTTTGAGCCTTGAGAACAGAGTGAGACAGACAGACACACGCACACACACAGACTCTCAGGGTCACTTGCCTTCCAAGTAACAACAGTCAGCATTTCTGTGGCATTCTCTGTGAAGATAGAAGTAGCCAAGTAATGTTTACCATGTTACAGATGAGGAAACAAAGGCATTGATAGATGGGAGGGGGGGAGGGATTTGTCCACACTGTGTACAAGAAGTGCTTGTGAGTCCTTGATGTTTCATGTTCAATTTAGTCACCTTCCCCTCATTTTATGCACATTACAACTTTTTTGGTGACTTGAGGTGCTTAGTGGTGACTGACCATACATAGTCTAGAAGCTTTATCTAGGAAGACCCTGAGAGCATCCTGAGACAGGCAGGCTCCCATGTATGTGTTTCTTGAGAAAAGCACCACTGGACTGTTGCTATTACCACCAAATGGAATCGTGGTGTCAGCCAGGGAGCAGATGTAGCCTGGATCTCTCCTAATTCTTGGCCTTTCCCTTCAGAGCCAAACCCCCCCCATAGACGAGGTGATCAATACCCCTGGAGTAGTGGACAGGTTTGTGGAATTTCTGAAGAGGAGCGAGAACTGCACGTTACAGGTGACTATGGGGAGCTGGTGCTGCCTGCCCAGGTGTTGTGTTATACTTTGGGTGGTGGGCGGGGGGAGCGAGAGGGTGTGACAGGGCTTTCCCCCACACCCCTCAGGCAGCTGGCAAGAAATGGGATCCTTCCCCTCGCCCTCAAGACCACCTGAAACCAGGCAGCCTCGAGTGGGAGGCAGCGTGGTGTAATGGAAAGAGCACCGGACTGGGAGTCAGGAGACCTGGGTTCGAGTCCTGTAAAATGAGGAGGTTGGGCTGAATGATCTCTAAGGTCCCTTTCAGCGCTAACATTCTGTGATTTCCCCAGCCTGACCTCTAGGGAGGGTCCTACTGCATGTCTGGCTTGGGGCTCCTGTGGAGGAAGCAGACAGTTTCTGTCAGTTCTTAATCACCAACCTCTGGGTTCTGTTCCACATAAGGGGGGAGGGATCCTCCCAAACCATGGAATACACCCATTTAATGGGCATACCCTATCCCACACTTTGCAGCTCCTGCCTCCCCAACACAGACACCAATAATCCATTTCCCACCGTCCTTCTTTCAGTTTGAAGCTGCCTGGGCCCTGACCAACATTGCCTCCGGAACCTCGCAACAGACCAAAATTGTCATTGAAGCTGGGGCTGTCCCTATCTTCATAGAATTACTTAACTCTGACTTTGAGGATGTACAAGAACAGGTAATGAGCTAGTAGGGCAGACTGCAGGGTCAAGACAGTCTCCTTTCCCTGGGTTCTGACTGAGGCAGTGACCAGACATTTGCATAGGTCTTATCCAGGGGTCTCTAAAGATGCTACTACTGGACTGACCTCCCTCTCATTCCAGGAAGATCTGAGTCAGATTGCCTTTGGGGTTGCTGAGGCTTAGAGAAAGTGGTGGGGAAGTGACTGGGCCTGAGGCCTAAGCCATTCAGAACTGGCTCTGGCCCTGTGAGCCATGGACACCTCAGTGCCATGAAAAGCTCACCATGGGGTTTGAATCCCAGCTCTGTTTCATGCCAGTGCATCTTAGAGCTCCCCCTGACCTAAAGATTCCTTGTCCTTATCCATAAAATGAGTCCTGGGCCCAGGGGACCCCCACACTCCCAGTGGCCAGTAAAGCCATGTGGTTAAGAATACCATTTGATTCCTTTCAGGCAGTCTGGGCCCTGGGAAACATAGCTGGTGACAGCTCTGTCTGCAGAGACTATGTCCTGAATTGTGCCATCCTCCCGCCACTGTTGATGTGAGTAACCCAGGTCCTTAGCCCATGGTATCCCTAGGCTTGTGGAAGAGTGGACAGTTCTGAGAGGCTGCATGGTGTGGTGGGAAAAGATAGATTTCATGTATAAGGACCTCATTTCAAATCACAGTTCTTGTGTGATGGATTGTTTCCCTTTCTTGAGTCTCCCGTAAAATGAGGGCATTGAACCAGATAACTTCTCCAGCCCAACTTGGGCATTCTCTAGTTCTTGAAAATCACCATTATAGTTGCCACAGTTAGTTTACTTTTAGATTAAGCAGGTGAATGATGTTCATGCTCATTATGCAAGTCATTACCTTCCAATCACATCTTGTTATCTGATAAGATTCTGATCAAAGGTAGACAAGAAGTTCTAGCAGGTCTCAGCGGCCCTTTCTTTCTTGTGGTTTCAGAAACTATTTTGTGCAAGTGCCCTAGAAAGAAATTGCTCCTGAGTGTAATGAAACCTTCTGCTCAGCTGAAAAGACTTAGGGTACAGGCCTGGAGAACATTTATATTTGCTGGAGACATATATCTTATAGCTAAGATTTGGCCTAGCAGAGAATAGAGGCTAATTCTTAGAAGGTTGATCCCCAGGAAATGGGTTTTTTGGCCATAGTAATTCATGAGTTCCTCTGCTAACACATGAAGGAGTTATGATTTGGAGAAAGATGTGTTAGAGTAGAAAGAACACGATTTCTGGAGTCAGAGAACCTGAATTCAAGGTCCCACCTGTTAAAGTTCTGGGCAGTCCACACCTCCTTCCTCATTTTCTGGAACTGAAATGTTCCAACTTCGGCTCCCAATCTGTCCTGTGATCAGACCTCTGGCACCTTAAATAACTGCTTTCCAAAGTCAGCAGCATAGGGTTCCTTGTACATAGTAGGCAAGCAATGAATGACCAGCCGCATGAGAATGGGGCTCTTCCTCCAGGATCTCTGCAGACCAAGTCGTGATAGTCCCCATTGTCAGGAGGTATGAGGGCACTGCCTGACCCACTTAGAGTCTCCCCCAGGCTCAGCACCCCAGGGTTGACTTCCTATGCTGCATTTCCTTCAGACTCCTCACCAAATCCACACGGGTGACGATGACCCGGAATGCTGTATGGGCCCTGTCAAATCTGTGCCGAGGAAAGAATCCGCCCCCCGAGTTTGAGAAGGTGAGCCCGGTGTACCTCTGCTCTCCCGGTGACCCCTACAGAGAGGGATCTGTTTTCTATGGGGAATGGATCCAGAGAGGAGGCTTTTTCTTGGCTACTCTATTACGTAGTCAACCTTGTTCATTCAGGTTTGGGGAGGGAATTCCCGGAAAAGGGTGAGGTAGTGGTGGAAAAGCCACTAGTATTAGTCCAGACAAGTCGGTGAGGCTCCTGTCTCTGTGACCAATTAGCTGGGTAACTGGGCAAGTCTCCTCACTTCCCTGAAGTAGCCTCTACTTTCCCATCTGTAAAATGGGGAGAAGAGGAGATTCCTTGTACTGGGAGGAGTCCCTTGACAAGATGGCATGAGAAGCACTTAACAAGCCCTGGAGGTCCTGTCAGGCATTCCGTCTGTGTTCTGAAGAGGTGGCTTGGCGCTTGCCAGGAGTGCCTCAGGCCCCCTGCTCCCCGGCCCGGTCTGAGCTGCTCTTCCTGTGCCTCTTCAGGTTTCTCCCTGTCTGCCTGTGCTGTCCCGCCTGCTGTTCAGCAGCGACTCGGACCTGCTGGCAGATGCATGCTGGGCCCTCTCCTATCTGTCCGACGGCCCCAACGAGAAGATCCAAGCGGTCATAGACTCTGGCGTCTGTCGGAGACTCGTGGAGCTCCTAATGTGAGTGCTCAATGCCGCCCTGACTCTCGGGACGGGGAAGTCTTGGGCTGGGCAGGATTCATGAGACTCCCCAAAGCCCAGAGGGGAACTTCCCCCAAGCGCCTGTAGCTTCAGATTGCTTACCTGGATCCCGGAAGGCTCCCGGTAGGAAGAAAATTGATCTTGGGGTCAGCAGGCAGGGTCCCCAGGCAGGCCCTGATGCTTTGACCTTGGACAAATTACTGAAGCATTCTTAGCCTAAATTTTGCCAATTGTTAAATGAGGCTAATAACATTTGTCCTGCTTTCAGTGGGGATGATCGTGGTTATCATTGATGGTGTTATGGAATAAGTTTCAATTATGAGCCAGGCCAGCCCTGTGCTGAATGCTGGAGTGCCAAAAAAAGGAATCAGGCAGTCCTTGTTCTCATGCTTATCATGACAGAATGAACACCAGGCATTTTAGGAAGCGAAGGAGGGCGGACAGTCACCACTGGCATCAGGCCAGGCTTTGTGGCGGTGCTCAAACTGAGGAACAGTCCCTAGAAAGGCACAGCAAGCGAGCCTCGACATACGAGAGGAGACCCCAGCTTGCCCCTTTGTGGAGGTGGGAGGCCCCTGGACATTACACATGACGTGGGTTTGTTGAAGACAGTGCTTGGAGCAGTTATGGTGATTTTTTTTTTCCTTTTCTAAAAAATATTATTCAGTATGAGGTGGGGAGAATACTTGGGATAACTGATACAAGAAAGAGAAGATATCACTAAACTTGTTTTGTTTTGGGGTTTGTTTTTGTTTTTGTTTTTTAAAGAAAAGAAAAGGGCCAGAGATGGAGTATGCAAAACAGCAAAAAGCCTGTTAGGTTAGAGAGAAAAAGAAATGAGATGCAGGATATCCCAAAGGCTCAGGGAAGCTTTAAGCTGTAATAGTTTAGGGACACCCTGTATAATTGGAGCCAGGATTGGGGCAAGCTTTAAAGCCAATTGGGGATTTATATTTTATTCTAGAATCCAGTAGCTGGAACCACTGGAGTAAGGGACATGATTAGATCTGCACTTCAGGAGCATCTCTTTGAGAATTGAGGCTTGGAAAACATTTAGGAGACCTTGAAATAGCCCAAGTGAGAGATGGGGAAGAACTGAGCTAAGTAGTGAGAAGGGGAGAGATCTGAGGAAATTGGTGGAAGTAAAAATGGCAAGTTTTGGCTGCTCATTAGAAACATGGGCCAAGTGAGGGTGAGTTGCTGTGTGGGACTTGGAGAGCTGGGGGAAGACTTAGAATTCGTTCACTGTTAAGTTTCTGAGGAAAGCATAAAAAGGGGGTAAATAAGGCAACGCCCAAAAAACACTTAGCAAGCTTAAAGAGCTATGGAAGTGCTGCCTGTTATTCAGTGGGCGGAGTGAGAGTTCTGGTTCAGTTTGAACTTAGAGCTATCTGAAAGTGAGCTTGCCTTCCTTGATGGGCCATGTGGGCCCTGATCCTGGAGACAGAACGGCCTGAGGTCTCGTAGCCCTACTGTGGGCAGCGTTGGTGGTCAGCTGCAGAGTGGACTAGTTGACCTCTGAAGGTTTGGAGTCAAGACCTGGGTTCCAAGCTTAACTCTGTGTCTGCAGTGTTGTTCAAGTAATTTGACCTTTGTAGGCCTCAGTTTCCTCACCTCTAAAAGAAGGCGGTTAGGTGATTTGTAAGGTCTTTTTCTCTAGATTCTCTGGTCTCTATTTTCTGCTACCCTGTAAAGTCAGCAACAAAGCTGTGCTTTAGGTAGCTCTCCTGGTCTAACCATCTCTTGGGGCTTGCCCTTTCTCTGTAGGCACAATGATTACAAAGTGGCCTCCCCTGCCCTTCGAGCAGTGGGCAACATTGTCACGGGGGATGACATCCAGACCCAGGTAAGGACCAAAAGCCTGCATCCCCTTCTTCCCCTGGGAAGCAGACTTTGCAGATGCAGGGCCTGTCAGACTAGAACAGGTTGTCCCTGCCGGGCACCAGTTCCTGGAGTCCTGAGCCAGGGATTTCTTTGTGTCCTAGGACCCTGGGAACATTGGAGTGGCAGGTGTGGACCTCTCTCCTAAATAAGTCACTAGCACTGACTCTGCACTCTTTTTCTTCAGGTGATTCTCAATTGCTCAGCCCTCCCCTGCCTCCTCCACTTACTGAGCAGTCCCAAGGAGTCAATACGGAAAGAAGCTTGCTGGACCATTTCAAACATCACAGCTGGAAACAGAGCCCAGATCCAGGTAGGGAAGAAAAGAGGATTCTGGATACTGCACAGACTCGGGCCCCTCCATGTCTTTGGTTCTGTGACAGATCCAGGAAGAAGAGCCCTTACTTCATCTCTCCTCTCAGAAGTTCAGAAGAACTTGAGTTGAAGCTAGTGTTCAAAAAGAATTTAGCCAGATTCTGAACTGTTCTTCTTCATTGATCTTACCTAGAGTCCCTGCTTCTAGCTCTGTTGTTGCAAGTTCCCAGGGGTGCAGGTCTTCTAGTGGGCAGGACCTGCTCTCTTGTTCCTTCTCAGGACTAGGAAAGTCTTTAACCAGAGCTGTCTCCACACACTGCTCTTTCTCCCCCCTGTTCCAGGCTGTCATAGATGCAAATATTTTTCCCGTATTGATTGAGATCCTGCAGAAAGCTGAATTCCGCACAAGGAAAGAGGCTGCCTGGGCCATCACCAACGCCACGTCAGGAGGAACTCCTGAGCAGATCAGGTACAGGGCTCTTCCTTCCCATGATACTGTGCACCCCTCCTGCCCTCCAGCACAAGGTGGGATCCCCCAATACAGCTGATTGACCACCCTTCCCAAGTGCCATTGCCTGAGAAGCCCCTCCTCCATTCTAGCTAAACAAGGATGGGAAGAGCAAGGTGTGGATTCTTATGGCAGTCCTGGAGTGATTCTCCCTCTAGGGATGGTAGAACCTAAGAAAAGATTGAATTCTGGGCTTTCCTAGTGAAAAATACTTGCCACAGATGTTGTTTAATGTTGTTCATCTTTGGACATGGGCTACAAAGATGAAAATTAAAAATGGTCAGTTTCACAATAAGGAATGGAAGATAAATTTTCTGTTTAGCTTAGAGAATATCCAATAAGCTGAAACATGCAATATGCATATCTTTGACAGAAGCCAAATGCCCTTTTGTGTTCTTCAAATAAACCTTGTACAGTGGTTAGAGAAGCCTGCTTTAGGGCAAAGCACTTGGGGAGAATCTGGGTGGTTCTCAGTGGGACAGATCATCAGGAGCTGAGTTACCTTGCAGATAAGTAAGAGTTGGCACTGCTTCCCCATGATGGGTCAGGAATCTAAGCCTCCACCGGAGGAATTTTTTTGGGCTCAGGAGACCTATAAGCTTGGTGCATGTTAACACGGAGCATTTACCTTTCCATTGGCTCCCAGGTATCTGGTAACATTGGGTTGCATCAAACCTCTGTGTGACTTGCTGACTGTGATGGACTCTAAGATCGTCCAGGTTGCCCTCAATGGCCTGGAAAACATCCTACGGTTGGGTGAGCAGGAGGCCAAGCGGACGGGCACAGGGGCCAACCCCTACTGTGGCCTCATTGAAGAAGCTTATGGTAGGTGGCATCTTTAGCCCCTTGGTAGCCATACTCTGAAGAGGCTTTGTATTTAGTGTTTAACCTGGATAAGGCTGTAGCCGTATTTTATTTTGTGTTTTACACCGAGGAGGAAACCACCTCAGAGAGAGGCAGTGTGACCTCGCTAATAAGCCATGATCATGATCACTTGCTTCCTCTAGCTCTTCCATAATTACAGAGCCCTCCTCCCCGCAGCCTTGTGAGGTGGGAAGTTTGTGTCTGTGCCAGCACAATGAGGCTCAGAGAGGGAAGTCCCTTGCCAGGCCACCTGGCCAGTCAGTTTCAGAGCCAGGATTGGCGCCCGGGCTGAGCTCCCACGTCCCCATTCTCTGCTGTATCCACCTCTGAGGATTAGTCCAGGGTGACGTTGTCAGCCCCTTGGGGCTGCTGTCCACATAGCAGATGCCATTTTGGTCTTAGGAAATTCTAAGAAGGGCTCTTCTCAGGGTGGGCAGAGCTCATAAAAGCCCTAGGGAGGAGCCTTTGCAGGAGTTCTGACAGTTGCTGATCTAAGACTCATCATCTCTAAAGCAATTACTAGGAAACCGGGTGGCATGGATTTTTTTTTAAAAGGCAAGATAATGTATTAGTGTGGGTGGACTTTGAGGGGAGGTGTGGGCCCCAATCACCTTCTTCCTCTGGGAGGAATTGACTTAGGAGAGTTATTCCCTAGATAAGGGGAGAGGAGAGCATGTGTCCAAATTCCCAGAGTTCCCTTTCCGCCCTAATGAGTGTCCTCCATCTGCTGCCTGCCCTTTGCCCCAGTCACCCCCAAGTGGAGAGCTGTCCGGTCCTGGCTCCCGTATCAGAAGTCCTTTTAGAAAATGGCTCGGTCGGGGCTGTTAGGTGGCTCAGTGGTTAGAGCACCAGCCCTGAAGTCAGGAGGACCTGAGTTCAAATGTGATCTCAGACACTTAACATTCCCTAGCTGTGTGACCTTGGGCAAGTCACTTAACCCCAAAAGCCTCATTAAAAAAAAAAGAAAATGGCTCGGTGGATGAGCAGACTGGAGACCAGTTTTTGGTTTGGGGTTTTTGTTTTTGTTTTTGAAGATCTGTTAGGAAAAACCGGAAAGTGGGATCTAGGGAAGAAGAAACTGGGGCATGTGACACACATCTGAGCTTCATCAGGAGGCCCTGGGGGAGGTTCTAGACTAGCTGCCATCGTCCCCAGAGGCAGACTTGGCTCCGGTCAGGGAGAACTTCCAGACTCTCACAACTGTCCAGAAGGGGGGCAGACTTCCCTAGAGGGCGATCCTTTGGGCCGGGGCTTAGCATGGAAATTCTCCGGACCTCTTTGGGTGGAGAACACTCATCCCACTTCTCTCTCCCCCACCCCCCAGGCTTGGACAAAATTGAGTTTCTCCAGAGCCATGAAAACCAGGAGATCTACCAGAAGGCCTTTGACCTCATCGAGCACTACTTTGGTGTGGAGGATGAAGACACGGGCCTGACTCCTCGGGTGGATGAGACGCAGCAGCAATTCATCTTTCAGCAGCCTGAGGCCCCTATGGAGGGCTTCCAGCTATAATGCCTGCCCAGGGGAGGGGAGGGAGGGACAAGAGAAGAGCACCACAGACTGGCCCCTGCAGTCCTGGGTGGCAGCGTCAGGCCGGGAGGGACAGCCCGGCTCCTGGGAGACTGCCCTGGCTGCCCACTCCCTCCCTTCCCAGGAGGCCCCTCTGAGGACAGGCCAAGGCCGAGGCTTTGCTTTTGTGGAGAGAAGGGGGCTTGTTTTTCCTCCTTATCCACTGTATTTTTGCTGCATACCTGTCTAACCCAGGAGCCCAGGGTGGAAAAAGGAGGACTGAGGTAACCAATTTGCACCTTTTTTTTTTTTTTTTCTTTTTCCCTTTTCTTTTGTGGTGATTTTTCTCTTCCTCCTTCCCTTTGTCCCTTCCTGGACTCTGCCCCAGGCTGTGTCGGTCTTACTTTGGGTACTTGAGCAGATGGAATATTCTGGTGGGGGGTGGGAGGGAGAGAGGAGGGAGAGAATCCCCCCCCCAAAAAAAAAAAAAAAGTGTTCATGCTCTCATGGAATATTAATCCTGGATGCTTGGATTGAGTCATTGAAGCTTTTTCTTTTTCCTTTTGCACATTTTACTCGTATTATAATTCCTCCTGTCATTTTGGGGACATCCTTGGGACTCTTAAGAGCATCATGTTTTCCTTTTAACATCTGGCTCTCCCCAGTGGCTGGTACAATTCAGCAAAAGGGAAATCTGCCATGATGTTGCCATTCTGGCTGCCTTCCCTTCTGCCTTTCTGCCTCCCCAGGGCTGGAGGCAGGGCCTTTTGGGGAACCAGTCCCACCTTACCTGGTTTGAGACATGGGCCTATCTTGTGGTTACAAGATTAGCCTTAGGGAAGGGGATGGTAAAGGCCCTCAGGTGGAACAACCCAGATGTAGCTACTGATCCTGCTTTTCCAAAACTCCCTCCCCGCAGCTGTCAACATGGTGCAACCCCTAACTTCGTTGTTTACTTGAAATTCTCCCTCACGGGTGGGACCTGCCCTGAGGGGTGACATTTTCTCCCGAGTTCATGGCAGGTGATGGTCTTTCCTTTTCCGGGGGAAAGGAACAGGCCTCAGCCTGATTTCCCCCAGAGGGAATGCAGGGATGGCAACACATGTCGAGATTACCAGAGACTTGTGTCTTTAGCCTTTCTTGTTCCTCCTCCACAGCTGGATCATGTTCATTTTATTTACAAAGGAGAGAATGTCAAAGCTCTGTATTTTTTTATATTCTGTATATTAGGTAGGTGAGTCTTAATTGATTTGGAGAGATCTATGAGCTGTCTTAATTTCTATAACTAGGGTGCTGTGAGGCAGACAGAGCCTAGTAATGGTATCTCCCTCTCACTTAATAGGTTCCCCTCCTTCTCCCTTCTTGCCTGAGCTCTGCTGGCTCAAAACTAGGTCAGATGTGAGTTGACCCAAGATTTTTTTCCTAACCAAGAACACACAGGTGGCCTAGAACTTGTAAATAAGAGACCTTAGAAGGGTCAGGGGTAAAACTCCATAAGCCTAAGGTCAGACAGAGCAGAAGGTCCTGACCAAGCCGGCTCTGGTTAGCCTCTGATGACCCAAGTGACCCCAGTCTCCTGCTAGACTGGAAGCCTTCTCCTTGCAAAGGTGAGGAAAAAGAGAGATGAGTTTTCCTCTTAGGTTCTCCCAGCATCATTCAGGTATTGACATGGAATGGTGGGGCCCTTGTTCCATCCTCTTTATGTATTTAGCACCTGGAATTTACCCCAAGCATCATCTTTTTGTTTCTTTGCCTAAAACTGCAAATAGGAGGCCTGCTGCTGACCAAGTGACTCTCTGAAGGAGTGAAGGCAGGGAACGAGGACCCCAAGGGAAGGGGCTCAGGCTCTGGTCTCTGAAGGGCCATGTCACATGGCAGGCAGAACTTTACATTCCAACTTTAACAAGCAGACTATTTAGTTGGTCAGAATAAATACTCTCAAATCTACACCTTCCCTTACTCGGAAAAAGAAAAAAGGATGCTTTTGTACAAATTGGCCATTTTTGTTTACTTTGAACATAAGACTATGAGCACAGTTCCCACATTGTCCTGTTTCCCTAGACCCTTTTAGGCAACAAGGCACTTTCTGTCTCGATCCAGTAAGGCCAAGGAGAAATCCACGTATTCTCCCTGTCACATCTTCAAGGGAGTTGTTTCATTGGCCAAGAGTTTGCTATTTTCCCTCTTCTCCTCTCTCCATATCCTAAGGTACATCAGAATCTGGCATTATCTTAGAAGCTGTTATATTGGCAGCTAAAGGTAAGAAGCACATAGCCCAGATTCCTTCCCTTTTTAGAAATCCATTAACAGAGTTCTTAAGGAAGCCTGGATGTGACTGCCCAATTCCCCAGAAGGTTAGAGGACTGGAATTCTTGTGTAGGTAAGAGAATAGTGACCCATGTCACCCACAAGATTATCTTTCTTCAAATTAAGAAAGAAATATTTTTACTGTTTTTGATTTGAAGAGTCATAGTATTTCAGGAGAATCCATGTTGAACAGTACTTCAGACTCTGAAACTCCTTATGATTAAAATATCCATCTTAGAACCCCACAACACATCCAACTGAGCCCAGTGGTCCAGACAGCAAGGGATTTGCCTGACTGACCGACCCTCAGGCTACTCACTGCTCAAAGTTCACTGGACATAGATGGGAGCTAAGGAAACCCTGACTGCAAACTGACTTTGTCAGGATTTTCTTTGGTTTGCAACCATTCTGCTGCTCTTCTGCCTTAAGGAGATAATGTTGACGCCTTCAGTCCTTGCTTATCCCTTCTTCATGTTCCCCAATTCGGAGAAGGAGGGGGATACCTTTGGTTTGTCTTGTGCCTCACTTCTCAGATAGTTTTTGGCCCTTATTGATTTCTGTTTCTGAGAAGATTCCTGTATATCCCTGAGCATTCTTAACTGCTGGCACCTTTCTCTCTGGCCTTAGCCTGTCACTGGTTTTTTGACTGTTAATGCACTGGGCTCCAAGCCCAAGTTTACAGCCTCTGAATGAGTCTGAGCCTGGGGGCCTGGAAGGGACATGGCATGCAAGGTAAGGAAATAGTCTGAGGAGGGCTGCAGATTGCAGACCTCAATGCAGCTTCCTTCTCAGTCAGCCTAGAGCCTCGAGCTTCAGGACTTTTGAATTTGACTTTGCTAGGTGGATGACCCATAATCAGACTTAGAAACTAAGTTTTTGTTAGTACTCCTAGAAAATATATACAAGGACCTGAGGGGGTAGGATGCTATTGCTTAACCAAATGAGCCACTGAATCACCAGCCATCTCATCTCTGCTCCATCCAGCCCAAATGGTCTAATTCCCACCCCATGATCCTGTCTAGACTTGT
>JAJPUD010007802.1:78306-100907 GCA_023553655.1 Myrmecobius fasciatus | reverse complement strand
CAGTTATCTTACTGCACAAGAAACATCAGATCTAGAAAGAGAAGAAGGAAAAAACAACCTAAGAAGGAAAACAGAATGCATGGAAATATTCAGAGAAAGCGTTAAAATGCTGTGTTGTGGTTCACTCTCAGTTCCCACAGGCCTCTCTCTGGATGTATATGACTATCTTCATCGCAGCACAACTGGTTTGAATCACATCATTGTTGAAGAGAACCATGTCCATCAAAATTGATCATCGTATAGTCTTGTTGGTGTGTATAATGTTCTCCTGGTTCTGCTGATTTCACTCAGCATCAGTTCATGCAAGTCTCTCCAATCCACTCTGAAATCCTTCTGTTGGTCATTTCTTACAGAACAATAATATTCCATAACATTCATATACCATAATTTATCCAGCCATTCTCCAATTGATGGGCATCCCTTCAGTTTCCAGTTTCTAGCCACTACAAAAAGGGCTGCCACAAATATTCTTGCACATGTGGGTCCCTTTCCCTCCTCTAAGATCTCTTTGGGATATAGGCCCAGTAGAAACACTGCTGGGTCAAAGGGTATGCACAGTTTGACAACTTTTTGAGCATAGCTCCAAATTGCTCTCCAGAATGGTTGGATTCGTTCACAGTTCCACCAACAATGTATTAGTGTCCCAGCCCTCCCACATCCCCTCCAACATTCATCGTTATCTTTTCCTGTCATTTTAGCCAATCTGACATGTGTGTAGTGGTATCTCAGAGTTGTCTTAATTTGCATTTCTCTGATCAATAGTGATTTGGAGCAACTTTTCATATGACTAGAGATGGTTTTAATTTCATCATGTGAAAATTGTCTGTTCATATCCCTTGACCACTTATCTATTGAAGAGTGGCTTGAATTCTTATATATATGAGACAATTCTCTATATATTTTAGAAATGAGGCCTTTATCAGAACCATTAAATGTAAAGATGATTTACCAATTAGATGCTTCCCTCCTAATCTTGTCTGCATTTGTTTTGTTTGTACAGAAACTTTTTAACTTAACATAGTCAAAATTATCCATCTGGTGTTCAATTAGGAGTTCCAAGTCTTCTTTGGACATAAATTTGTTCCACCTCCACAGGTCTGAGAGATAAACTATATTACGTTCCTCTAACTTGCTTATAAAGTCCCTCTTTATATCTAGATCATGAACCCATTTAGATCTTATCTTGGTATGTGGTGTTAGGTATGGGTCAAGCCCTAATTTCTTCCACACTAGTTTCCAATTTTCCCAGCAGTTTTTGCCGAATAGTGAGTATTTATCCCAAAAGCTGTGGTCTTTGGGTTTATCGAACACTAGATTGTTAAGGTTAATGCCTAGGTTGTCCTGATAACCTATCCTGTGCCACTGATCCACTGCTCTATTTCTTATCCAGTACCAAACGGTTTTGATGACCGCTGCTTTATAATATAGTTTTAGATCTGGTACAGCAAGGCCACCTTCATCTGCCTTTTTTTTCATTAATCTCCTTGAAATCCTTGACCTTTTGTTCTTCCAAATGAACTTTACTACTATTTTTTCTAGATCTGTAAAATAACTTCTTGGGAGTTTGATTGGTATGGCACTAAATAAGTAGATTAGTTTGGGTAGTATTGTCATTTTTATTATGTTCGCTCTGCCTACCCATGAGCACCTAATATTTTTCCAATTGATTAGGTCTGATTTTATTTGTGTGGAAAGTGTTTTGTAATTTAGTTCGTATAGTTTCTGACTTTTCCTTGGCAGATAGATTCCCAAATATTTTATCCTATCATCTGCTATTTGGAATGGAATTTCTTTTTGTATCTCCTGCTGCTGAACTTTGTTGGTAATATATAAAAATGCTGATGATTTATGTGGATTAATTTTGAATCCTGCAACTTTGCCAAAGTTGTGAATTGTTTCTAGTAGTTTTTTAGTTGAATCTCTAGGGTTCTCTAAGTATACCATCATGTCATCTGCAAAGAGTGATAATTTGGTTTCTTCATTACCTACTCTGATTCCTTTTATCTCTTTTTCCTCTCTTATTGCTAAAGCTAACATTTCTAATACAATATTAAATAGTAATGGTGACAGTGGGCAGCCTTGTTTCACTCCTGATCTTATTGGGAATGGTTTTAGTTTGTCTCCATTACATATGATGCTTGCTGATGGTTTTAAATAGATGCTACTGATCGTTTTAAGGAAAAGCCCATTTATTCCTATACTCTCTAGTGTTTTTAATAGGAAAGGGTGTTGGATTTTGTCAAAGGCTTTTTCTGCATCTATTGAGATAATCATATGGTTTTTGTTAATTTGGTTATTAATGTAATTAATTATGCTGATAGTTTTCCTAATATTGAACCAGCCCTGCATCCCTGGTATAAATCCTACTTGGTCATAGTGTACTATCCTGGGGATGACTTTCTGTAATCTCATTGCTAATATCTTATTTAAAATTTTTGCATCAGTATTCATTAGGGAAATTGGTCTATAGTTTTCTTTCTCTGTTTTTACCCTACCTGGTTTAGCTATCAGCACCATATCGGTCTCATACAAGGATTCTGGCAGTATACCTTCTGTCCCTAATTTCTCAAATAGTTTGTGTAGTATTGGAATTAATTGTTCTTTGAATGTTTGGTAGAATTCACATGTAAATCCAATTGGCCCTGGAGATTTTTTCTTAGGGAGTTGGTTAATGGCTTGTTCTATTTCTTTTTCTAATATGGGACTATTTAAATAATTTATATCCTCTTCTGTTAACCTCGGCAATCTATATTTTTGTAGATATTCCTCCATTTCATTCAGATTTTCAAACTTACTGGCATAAAGTTGGGCAAAGTAACTCCTAATTATTGCTTTAATTTCCTCTTCATTGGAGGAAAGTTCTCCCTTATCATTCTTGAGACTAACAATTTGATTTTCCTCTTTCCTTTTTCTTATCAAATTAACTAAAGGCTTATCTATTTTGTTAGTTTTTTCATAGAACCAATTCTTAGTTTTATTTATTAACTCAATAGTTTTCTTATTTTCGATTTTATTAATTTCTCCTTTTACTTTTAGAATTTCCAATTTGGTATTTAATTGAGGGTTTTTAATTTGTTCTTTTTCTAGTTTTTTTAATAATAAGCCCAATTCATTGATCTTTTCTTTCTCTATTTTATGCAAGTAAGCATCTAGAGATATAAAATTGCCCCTTAAAACCGCTTTGGCCGTATCCCACAAATTTTGGTATGTTGTCTCCTTATTGTCATTCTCCTGGATGAAATTATTGATTGTGTCTATGATTTGCTCTTTCACCCATTCATTCTTCAGGATTCGATTATGTAATTTCCAATTACCTTTTGGTTTATTTTCTCCTGGCCTTATATTGCATGTGATTTTTATTGCATCATGATCTGAAAAGGATGCATTTACTATTTCTGCCTTTCTGCATTTGATTTTAAGGTTTTTATGCCCTAATACATGGTCAATTTTTGTATAGGTTCCATGGACTGCTGAGAAAAAAGTAAACTCTCTACTGTCTCCATTCAACTTTCTCCATAGATCTATCATATCTAACTTTTCTAACAATTGGTTTATCTCCCTAGTTTCTTTCTTGTTTATTTTGTAGTTTGATTTATCTAATTCTGAGAGAGCAAGGTTGAGATCCCCCACTAGTATCGTTTGGCTGTCTATTTCTTCTTGCATCTCTCTTAATTTCTCCCCTAGGAATTTGTGTGCTATTGCACTTGGTGCATATATATTTAGTATAGATATTGCTATATTATCTATGGTACCCTTTAATAAAATATAGTTTCCTTCCTTATCTCTTTTGATTAGATCTATCTTGGCTTTTACTTGATCTGAGATAAGGATTGCTACCCCTGCTTTTTTTTGTTCACCTGAAGCATAATAGATCCTGCTCCAGCCTTTTACCTTCATCCTATATGTGTCACTATGTTTTAGATGTGTTTCTTGTAGACAACATATTGTGGGATTCTGGTTTTTAATCCAGTCTGATATCCGCTTCCGCTTTATGGGAGAGTTCATCCCATTCACATTCACAGATAGAATAACTAATTCTTTATTTCCTGCCATCTTATTTACCCAAGTTATGTTTTCCCCTTTCCTTTCCCCTTTCTCCCTTCCCGCCACCTCAGTACTTTGCTTTTGATGACCCCTCCCCCAAACAATACTCCCCTTTCCTTTCCCCTTTCTCCCTTCCCCCCTCCTCAGTACTTTGCTTTTGATGACCCCCTCCCCCAAACAATACTCTACCCTTTAGATCCCCTCCCCCTGTTTTTACCCCTTTCCCCTGATTCTTCTATTTTCCCTTCTATTAGTTTGTCCCTTACTTTTCCTCCTTTCCCTCCCACTTCCCTCTAGCAACAGACAAGTTTCTATGTGAAATCAAATGTCTGATATACACTTTTAGAGCCCAACCTGATGAGAGTAAGATTTACACAGTGCTCGTCTCCCTCCCCTCTTTCTCTCAATTATATTAGGTTTTCTTTGCCTCTTCAAGTGATTTTACCTTGTTTTTACCTCATTTTTTTTAGATCTTATTTTACCACTTTTTCCCTCTTTTCCCCAGTATGACAACCTTTTCCCCTCTAGTTCTCTTTTTCATATTATCAAAGTAATATTTAGTTAATTATACCCCCAAACTTTGAGTATCCCCCTAGTAAAAATAAAGTTCTCAAGAGTCCTTTCCTTTTTACCTTTTTATGCATCTTGAGTTCTGTGTTTGGGTGTCGAATTTTTTGTTCAGATCCGGTCTTTTCATTAGAAATAGGTGAAATTCACCTATATCATTGAATGACCATCTTCTTCCCTGGAGGATAATGCTCATTCTAGCTGGATAGGTTATTCTTGGCTGTAATCCAAGTTCCTTTGCCCTTCGGAATATCTGGTTCCAAGCCCTTCGATCCTTCAGTGTGGAAGCTGACAGATCCTGACAGATTCTAATTATTGATCCTCGGTATTTGAATTGTTTCTTTCTAGCTGCTAGCAGAATCTGTTCCTTGGTGCTATAGTCCTGAAATTTAGCCACGATATTCCTTGGGGTTTTAATTTTGGGGTCTCTTTCAGGAGGTGATCGGTGAATTCTTTCAATGGTGATTTTGCCCTTTGATTCTACAATCTCAGGGCAGTTTTCTTTCAGAATTTCCTGGAAGATAGTGTTTAGATTCTTTTTTTGATCATGGCTTTCAGGAAGTCCAATAATCCTTAGATTGTCTCTCCTAGATCTATTTTCTAAGTCAGTTGTTTTTCCTAGGAGATATTTCATATTTTCTTCTAATTTTTCATTTTTTTGTTTTTGTTTGACTGATTCTTCAAGTCTTAGTGAGTCATTCACTTGCATTTGTTCAATTCTTATTTTTAAAGTGTTGTTATCTTCAGTTACCTTTTTAAGTTCCTTTTGTAACTGGCCAATTTGTTCACTGCACTCTTTTTCCACTTCACTAATTTTATTTTTTAATAAATTGGTGTCTTTTTCATATCTCTTTTGCAGAACATCATATCCTTCTTGCAAGATACTGTATCCTTCTTGCACTGATTTCAGTTTATTTTCCCATTTATTCTCCAGCTCTCTTTTGAGGTTCTTTATGCAGTCTTCCAGAAAGGCCTTTTGAAACGGGGACCAGTGATGGTCCTTGCTGTTTTTTTCTGGATTTTTGTCTAAAGAAACCTCTGGATCTGAGGTTGTTTCTTTGCCTTGATAAAAGCTGTCTATGGTGAGAGCTCTCTTTTGCTTCTTCATCATTTTTTTTAGACAGAGTGGATATCTCTTTAAGGTAGGGGGAAAAAAAAAAACCTCGGCTGAAGACGCTTTGCCCTGGGGCACTTCGGCGAGTTGACTTAAGGTGCTGGGCCGGTGGGGGCTAGGACTAAGTCCGAATTACTCCTTAAACAAGGCAAGTCTGCCAGAACACCTGTCCCCAATCAGGGCAGAGTGTCCCGAGTGCCTCAGATAAACTCCAGGTGTTTGGAATTTGGAGTTTGGAGTTTGGAATTTCTTCCAGGATGAGCTGAGCTGAGTCCCACCCTCACTTCCGGCCTGCACAGGGGTCGTCTATTTATCTCTCTGTCCGAGTCCAACTAACCTGATATGAAGTTCTCCAGAGAGCCGTGCCCAAATATTTCTGAGTTCGTTGACTTGAAGATCAGTTCAGAGGCTTATTTTATTGTTGATTTGAGAGAAGATCGGAGGAGAGGCAGAAAGTCACCTTTTCACTCCGCCATCTTGGCTCCGCCCCACCCCGGCCCGATTTCTTTAAAGAATCTAAGCAGCATTGAGATATTTCTCCTACTAGGTCCTCCTGTTGTCCATCATTGCCCTCCTCTCCAGGAGCCCTAGAGGTTGAGCTCAAGTAGATTGCAACCAAGATCTTTCTCCAGTGCACCTTTGAGGGACACCCCACAAACAGCTCCCTGGGATTTGTCATTACCTGGTCCCAACTTTCATTAGAAGGATTCAGAGAGGAACTGAAGAAGGAGACCATGGTCAAAGAATCTTCTCTCTTAGAACTCGATGGCATAAACCTTAGACTTGGAGACAGGGTAAGTTTGAAGACTGGGCTTGTTCCAAATGTAATTTCCTCTGTTCTTCTCCCCAACAGAGAGAGTGTCGGTAGCGGATGTCATCATTTTGACATTTACAATATTTCTAGTTATAAATATCTATGAATATGGTCAATAGTCATTATCCACAAAATCCACCCAAAGGTCTTCGTGAATGCTTTTATCTTATGTATTTAAAACAGATACATGCACACACATGGTATCATTCCCTAATTTTCACACCTTTACTTGAGACCCATATTTTATCATGTATTTGCTGACATCTTCCTCTGGGGCCACTTCCTAGTGGAGGGGAGACCCGGGGGGGTCAAACTGCTCTTGGAGAACAAGCTCTGGTACTGGGGAGGCTTCATTTAGGGGCTCAGATTAACATGTGTCTTTGTTATTCAGTTAGGAAACACTCATCTGCTTGGTCAAGGAAGGTTTGCTTTGAGGGCCACAATACTGTCTTTGAAGGAAACAGTGGTTTGGATGAGCATTAAAAAATTAAGTATGATTGTTCATTTTGAGAAAACAAACCTCATTGTTATTTCATGATCATAAAAGTCAAAATTTGTAGGGGGGAAATCCAAGAATGCTCATGACCCCTTTCCCCTCTTAAATAGAGATCTTTCTAAATCCTGGAAGTCTAGATCATCTCATTCCTGAAGGGCCTGTATATCCATGAGATCTTAAAAAGTAATCTTATTTGTTACCTAAAACACATTTTATTTTTGAAATTTTACTTAATCTCAAAGTCTGGCCAGTAAAGGAAGCTTTCAAAAATACTTCATTATGAAATCCTGAAATGTACATTATGTTGTTAATTTAATCCTTTTCCTGGGAAACTTCCTTGGCTTTCCATGAGTAAAGGATTTCTGTCCCTCGGTGGCTGTTAGAATCTACCCACAGTGTACAATTGGACTATTAGCTCTTGTTTTTTATCTTATTTTCCCATCTCTTTTCATGGAATACGCCCAAAATAAATATGGTCCTGGGACGATCCTGTGATTATGCTAGAAAGCCTAGTATTCTGGGAAATGAAAATGTCCTCCAAGATTTGATTGCTAAGACAATAACTTTGCCTGCAGATTTTCTGTGGCGTGTCTGCCTTTTTCTGGGAGAACCCCAGCATACAAAGTGTTGTCTTCCAGAGTAAAGAGTTCTTTGCCGGCATTAAGGTATGTGGAGGGTAGAAATCTGGAAGTTGTCAGGAGTGGATGAGGAGGGCCGGGTGGGGAAGGAAAGGGAGAGCAGGAAGTTGGCATCTTCTGTGAGCTTTTCATAAGAATGGGGTCAGGAAACCTGAGTTCAAATTCTGCCATTTGGGTCACCTTCAGCTCACCTGCTTAACACTGTTTTCTCCTCTGTTAATGGAGTAAATAGTGCAAATATCATTGACTTCATGGGCTCCTTCTAGGTCCTCCTGCTGTCCCATCACCGCCTTCATGGGAACATGCTTTGGTAGCTTTAAAGCACAAAATCGATATGGATCAAACTGATCCATCGATGCATTTCTTGGACAACTTTTAGTCACTCTGATTCAAGCTGGAAATTGAGAATGGGGAACATTCTGCCCCTCTCTTATTTGGACAGAAAGAGATGACATCCATCTTCTGTATCTTCTTGCTCATGTGCCCCTTGCTTGACTCCCCACCTGTGCTGGAAGGACACAGGGGGACCTCTGGAGTACCCATTGAGAGTGGCTCACCCGTCTGAAGTGTTTCCAGGTGGCAGTTTTGTGGCTGTTCAGTCACTTCAGGTGCTGTCCACTCTCTTTCACCCCAACTGGGGTTTTCCTGGCTGAGATGCTGGAGAGGTTCATTTTTTTCTCCAGCTCATTTTACAGATGAGGAAACTGAGGCAAACATTGATGGGACTTGCCACACAGACTGTATTTTCTGATTGTAGGCCCAGGACTGTTTTCTCTATGCTGCCTGGTTGCCATGACTCTCAAATAAATGCCAACAAACAATGAATGTCAATTCAGTTCAAGGTTATAAGCATTCATTAAGCTTTTCCACTTCGTGGCAGGCCCTTGTAGACACTGCAGGCACCGAGGCAAAAATGACAGAGAAGGACCTTCAAAAATATTTTTTTTCAGTGGTTTAGGGAGAGGTGCCCCTAGGGGCCAATATCTGTCTGGAGTGGCTGTGGCCGGGGTCTTGGTCATCCTGGGGCATCCTCCATGGGAAGCCCTGTCCTTTTCACTTTGAAATAAACTCCAATGCACTGTGATACTGGAATAGTGTTGGTTCGATTATTCTTTGAGGTGACTAACTGTGCAGCTCATGTCAGCTCATGATATTCCAGGTGGATTTTTTGGACATGATTTCACTTGTGGTGAAGCAATATGGCAGAGTGGCTGGAGCCTTGTGAGGTCTTAGCCTCGTGAAAGCCTGGGTTCAGTTTTAGCCTCTGACACTTATTGACATCAAGTCCCTTAATCTCTCCGGTTTCATTTTCTTCATCTGTATAAGAGTGTGACCATTATACTCAAAGCCATTTAGAATTGTTGAAGGACTGAACGATATATGAAGTGTTTTGTGCTTTAAGACGTTCTAAGGAACATCAACAAATGTTCATCATTTCTATTATACAAAATATTCGTTAAGTCAAGTCAACAAGCATTCATATAAAGTACCTACAATGTGCCATGTGCTGGGCACGTGGGGACTTAGGCAAAAACAGTCCTTGCTGCCAAGGAGCTTATGGTCTAAAGTGTCTGATTAGCCCAATGCTTGATATCCTTCCTTATTTGCCCATATTATTAGGGGTAAAATGAGTTACCAGAAAAGATTCCCCAGTAAACTCATTATCATCTTAGGGAAATAATCAATCACAAGATAGTAAAAGATCGTAATTAAGCAATGACTCTGCAGCAATGTATATTTTGTATATTTTTGTTATTCTCATTTTCTTTCCACCCCAGCTCCAGCCAGAGGTGAGCACTATCTCAGAAGATGGGCAGGAGTACCAGCTGAGGTTAGAGAGCACAGTTCCCATTCTTTGTCCTGAGCATGGTTAAGGATGCAAAATCTCCTTGACGCTGAAAACCATTAACCAGGGTAAGAGCATTTCATTGGAGGTCATGTCACAACGTCCTGCTTGGGATGTGTGTTTCCAATAGCCAGAAGTGGACAGGGGGTTGCTGGGGGCAAAACTAAGTGAACTCAAAAGAATCCTCGCTCCAACTGCACAGCAAATGAACTCCCCAAGTCATTTTGATATTGTCTCAGAGCAGACAAGGCTCAGTGCTTTTCCGAATGTTCTTTTATTGCCAGAATCTCCAGAAAGATTGAGAACGTAAAAAGTCTTGTTGAATAATATTATTCTTCACTATAGAATTTTACCCAGGTGTATGGAGAGTTGGAATACATTAGATGATTACTTAGTCTAATTTCTCTTAGCTTTTTCTATTAAAAATGGAGCTGAAGATAAATTCTGAAAAATTTTGGAGGTATCAGTTTGTCCAAACATTTCCCTTCCTGCTATACTTGGTGGGGAAGTTGAGGAAGGTCTGCTGACTATAACTGTGAGCATTCAAGGCAAGGAGGCCATTTCTTTAGCTGGATCAATCCCAAGGGAAGTCCTTTAACAAGCCATGAGAGTGGGATCTCTCCCTGGTCTGGGAAAGGGATGCTCAGGGTTTTCTCACATCAAGCTGCCTCATCTTTGATAAAGAGCCATTGTCCAGCAGCTTTGTGGAGTAAGGGTGACTTTCTGTAAAGAACAGAGAAGCTTCTCTACCCCAGATCTGGCCGATGATCTGGGACACGCTGACCAAGGTGCTGATCACATTTCTATTATCTCTCTTTTTTCTCCCCCACTAAACAGGTAATGGACAACAAGGTTTCAATTTGGTTCTTTCTCATTGTCAAGTGGACCTTCCTGAGACATAATCCTGTGAGAACAGAACTTGTAGCCAGGGGGTCATTTATTTCACAGCCATAATAAACTTTTCACGGGACGGGGACAGAATTTCTGAGATTTCTGTGGAACCCATCGTCAGTGAGAACTTCCTGTGGAGCAGCTACATCCCTGAAAGCATACAGGTGGACATGCAGCCAAGACATCTCTAAATAGATATTGAAAATATTGTTCTCATAAAACAAACACACATACACACGTGGAGGACAGGGAAAGATCCCCACCCATTAGGCAGACCTCGCACCTGTCACTTACACAGGACATATGGGTCCCTAGTTTGAGCCTACCTGTTATTCCACAGATAAGTTTGGGTCCCAGAGAAGGACCACCATCAACATATGGTGACACTCGGGGTCTCTCAGGATTGAGAGGAAATACACTTCCCCAGCCATTGCTCTAGATTTAAATATATTTGCATACAGTGACTCCCAATGACATCTTTAAGTTACTAAATATAGCCATTCCTTAGCAATAAGGGAAAAGCAATAATTAATGACAAAATCACAGATATTCATATATTAAAGCAAACTGCCCTTGTTTTTAATATATATACAAACTTTATCTTAGAATTAGTTGTCACATTCTTGTTTTTGATCTATAATTAGGTAACTTAAATGTGATCCCAAATCATACAACCATTCTAGTTACTATACCTGTAGTATTTAATAATAACAATGATTGAAATAAATCATATTATAGATTGTTAATATATTAAATAGTATATATTACATGTAATCATAATTTAATAATAATAGCTAACATATTTAGGACTCTAAGGTTTCTGAAGCACTTTATATAGGTCATATATATATATATAGGTACATGTTTTGGGGCGGGACATGGTATAACCTGTCAGAGGCAGAAGAAGCAGAACTTGCTTGTCCCATAATTCTTAATCAGACTTGACCCTGAACCTTTCTTTTCAATAATAACAGTTTCTTTTAAAACCCTGAGCAGGGTTGATTCAGCTACAAAATGGAAGAGAGAATATTATAGATGCATAAATGTGTATGTATTTAATATGGCTTGTGATTTCCAGTTGAAAAAAGCTGCTTTATTTTCATTTTCTGTAGCATTTTAGAAGAGATGTGAACAATAAGAATAATAATTCAAACAGAAAATCAATTTTGTGGAGATGATAGGATGATTTAGTTTCTCATAAGACAATGAGCAATGACATAATTTACTTAAAATGTCTTTGCTTTCCAGATCAAAGTAAAGGATCTTCCCACAGCCAGTTGTTATTCATTTACTGATCCTCACATAATTACACTGGATGGAAGATAACCTTTCATTTATTTATTTGTTTATTTTTGGTGTATGTAGTGGAGCAGGCTGAGTTGTGAAACTGAGGGAGCCAGCAGAATTGTTTAGTGATTTCATGTGTGGATCCCTTCCCCATCTCCATAAATCATAAAAAAACCCCAAAACTCACCAGTCAGTGGGGACATATTTAATGCCACACTAATTTCTTATAGTAGTTGTATCCTTTTAGTTTTCATTTTTCCCCCTAAAATCTTTATTTGCATTGTCATGAAGCAATGATGAAGTCTTTCCTCCAAATGAGGATTCCCACATAAAATTTCGCTTAGCAGAATGCAATCCTCACTGTGCTGTTGGCTCCCTGCCAACAGGCCACAAGGAACAAATGAATGCAATCTCCTGTTCTTTGTACCAGAGGCACGCTCTCTCCTAGATGTCTTCAGGTTATTGGAATTTTATGCAAGGGTGGGTGATGGGATTGGTTAATGATCAGAGAACAAAATAGGAAACCCAGCTCCTTCGGTGTTTGGGCGGAATTTTAAAAACCACAGTGCTGGTCATGGATAGATTTCTTCACAAAAAAAGAAATAGTTATTTGCCTTAGGAAGTGAGGGCTAAGCTCCATGGGAAGGAAAATGGTCCTAGATTTGAAGTCTTAAGAATTGGGCATGAACCCAGCCCTATGACATCTTGGGCGGGTTCCTTTTAGCTCTCCTGGGAATGAGGAGAGTGCTCTCGATGATCCCAAGGACCTTTGTACTTCTACACTCCATCTTTGCTTGAAATTTCTCACTTGTTCCAGAGGATGGCTGGGATCTTCTGCCAGGGCTGGGATAGCACAGCAGGCAGGGCATAAGTGCCAGTGATACCACCTCATAATCCACTCCACAGTTGGCAGTTATAACATGACAGAGTTTCATTGGATGTTAAAGATTCGAAATGACTAAAATGATCCTATCTGGGTACCTGGAAGATAGATATGGGACAGCTCCAGAAGGAGGGATACTCCAAGCATTCAAAAGTGCAAACATATCTGCAAATGGCACCACACACAAGGACGCTGGTTAATTACCAAAAGCCCTTTTGTCCTTATTGTGGTAGTTGTATGTGTGTGTATGCTCTGTGCGTGTGTGTGTCTGTGTAGGGGAAGATTCTAACAATGCAATGATGTTTTCAGATAGATTTATAGAGGGTAGAGTGATAATGATTATTTGATATTTATAATCTAGTTTGTCAGGCAACAAGCATTTATTAAACACCTATGATATATACCATTTGATGGAGATACAAAGAAAAGAAAAAGACAGTTCCTGCACTCAACAGGCTTACATTTTTATGGATATATTACTAATACAAGAATTTGAGTAGAAAGTAGAGATCGAGATCATGACAGCTTCCTAATGTTTTAGAAGGAGAAATCAGGACTCAGGGAGGTTAAATAATAACTGAGATTTTCTTCAATCTGAGTAACTCCTACATTAATACTTGGAGACACAATTGTCTTTAGTCTATATCTTTTTCTTCTTTCATGAAAGACATTATGAGCACTTCAAGACTGGAACTTTTGTGCTCTACAAGAGCATGTCCCGAGACGCTGAGGTTCACATTCGCCAGTGGGACTGTGGAAGCCTTCACTACCCAGTGGCGTGTAACTGTGGGTTTGTGGCCAAAGAAGGAAGCGATGTGGTTGCACTGGACATGTGCAGCGGCCAGCTCCATGAGTCACAGCCCTATCTATCTGTGAAGAGCAGAGACACTCCGCCAGCAATATCAAGATTAAGGAGTCTTACTTAGGAAGAAAAGTCACGGTATGTAGCAGATGGATTTCCTGTGAGAATCTTCTCAAACAACATCCTCGTTTTCTTGTATAATTGGTGATTTCATACCCAAAGTGTTTTCTGACTTTAAGATAACTTACATCAAAAAATTGTTCTATTGGTCTTCAATCCAATATCAAGGGCAAAATTAATTCGGCTCTTCAGAAGCATTACTTCTATTTCCTATGGATATTTGTATGCTGGTAAAACTTGAATCAGAAAAAATCAGCAACTCCTGTATTTGAAGTCAAAGAAAGTGATTCTTAATAGTGAGGATAGAATATGTTGAAATTATAATCTTATAACTACTGCGTAACAGAGATCAGAAAGTTAATTGAATAAATATTCCTCAATTAGCATTTGTAAACATTTAAAAAAATTATTAAAGCTTTTTATTTGCAAAACATATACATGGGCAATTTTTCAATATTGACCCTTGCAAAACCTTCTGTTCCAAATTATTCCCCTCCTCCCCACCCCCTCCCCTAGTTGGCAAGTAGTCCAATACATGCTAAATATGTTAACAATATATGATAAATCCAATACATGTATACAAATTTATACAGTTATCTTGCTGCACAAGAAAAATAAGATCTTAAAAAAACCCTGAGAAGGAAAATAAAATGCAAGCCAACAACAACAGAAAAAGTTCCCATATTCAGTTCCCAAAGTCCTCTCTCTGGGTGTAGATTTTCATAAACATTTTAATTATGGTATGACATTGATACAATATCAGAGGCTTTGAAGGGACCATAGTTCCTACAAAGAAATTCAATTCAGTATTTACCTATTAGTTCCTGCAATGTGTGAGGCCCCAGAAATTATACAAAGGAAAGGTTGAAATAGTTCTTGCCTGGAAAGAGCTTGCAATCTGCAGAGACTGCCATCCACTCTGCTCCTTTTATCCTTTCATTTTGCATGATTCTTTTCCATGTTATTCCATTAATCTAGCAAAGACAGTTTACCCAACACACTAAAAACCTTTCTCAGGCTTTTAAAACCTATTTCCTAGAAGCCATGCCTTCCTGTATATGAGCCCTTTCTGATCCCTCTGGCTGTGTCTCCCTGTCCCCAAATTTATTTTGTACATATGTCTATATCTGCATGATATTTCCTCCCATAAAATGAAAATCCCTTGAGGGTAGAGACAGACTCATTTTTGCTTTTTATCTCTTGGGGCAGTTTAGTGTCTGACACACAATAGGTGTTTAATAAATGCTTGTCGGTTGGTACCAGTGCAATCCTTGGGTGGCCCATCTCTTACTGTTTACTCTGTGAACAGGACTGATCCATCTCCTCCTCCAGTCCTGCATGTGCATGCAAAGTCTTTTCTACCCCTTCTTGTGCATAAATCACTGGTAATACACAGCATCCAACTTATATGCTTCCCATGCATCTTGTCTCCCTTGCCCGCTGTTTGTTCACAATTTTGAGTCATTCTGTCTCTTGAGTCACAGCCGTGCAATATGATCAGGAGATTATTGGTGTTAAAATGTGCTTTCCCAGCCAGATAGGGATGGTCTTGAAGAAATGTGTTCTTACACATCTAGGTATCATTTTAATGAATATCAATACTAAAGGAGGCAACTGTGGAGCAGTGGAAAGAGATCAGAGGTTTGAGATCAGAGCTTGAGTTTGAGTCTTGACTTGGCCATTTAAGAACCGGGTCACCTTCTTGGCTCTATCCCCCCGAATGAAAATAAGAGGCTTGGACTAGATGACCTTCTACCTCTAAGCCTGTGATCTATGCACTTTCCATTAAATGGCCCAAACTATGAATATGCCTTGTCACTAAATACAGAGGCAAAAGCAAACCCAGAATCCTAAGAGTCAGCATTTAGTCACTCACCTGAACCTTTCGAGCAACAAGTATGCTCCGTTGGATGATCTTGGACGTTAGATCACTGTCTCTCAAGCTTCTCTTATTCATTCTGACTTCAACCCCTTTGGGTCTAGGTCTTCTTTTTTTCTGGAGCTTTTGTTTGTGCCAATCTGAGTGAATGGGGCATGAGTCTGACCTTCCAGGCTCCCAGCTCGGACTACAAGAATACCCGGGGATTTTGTGGTACCTTTGATGAAGACCCAGAGAATGACTTCCATGATAAACGTGGCGCCGCCATCAAGGGCCACTCCAGTCCATATCTTGCTTTTTTTAATGAGTGGAGGTAAGGCCAGCTGCCCTTTTTTCCTTTTGGGATATGTGTCAGTAAGAATTTGAGTAGCACAAAGCTTTGCACTTCGTAAGTGCTTAATAAGTGCTTCCCTTGTGTCTTTTAAAGCTCTATCAAACCTTTCTGTGCCCTCTGTTCTTTTGGGGCATGATACCATCAGTAAACAAACAGTTTTCATTTTATTCTCTTACCTTGTATTTTTATCTTCTGGAAGGATATCACCAGGAAGGAGTATGTTTGATACTTCCAGTTCCTTTGAAATCTCTCGGAAAAATCTCCTACTGTGGCTGTGCCGGAGACAAGGCCAGATCAGAGCCTGTCAGAACTCGGGACAGTCCCTCTCAGTCAGAAGGGATTGCAGGCTGCGGTGACAGTGAACGTGTCAGGCGTCCTTCTTTGATATGTTGCTGTGGACGACATCTGTGCTGACGAATTGAGCAGAAGTTTCAAGAAACGTTCATCGAAAGAAGAAAAAAATCCCGGTTCCTTTTTCCCAAGCCAAGAAAAATATGTTAAATCTTACAAAAGTGGATTCAGAAGAATGGCGAAGGGAAACTGGCTCCTTTGGCGGTCAGGGACCCCCCTCTGCAGGAAAGACCAGCTGTCCAGAGCAGGCAGAAAAGGCAGCGTTTACAGCCACATCTTCCCACATTTTCTTTTCCCCGTCTCAGCCCCCCTGGCCTGGAAGGCTTAAGCTATTTTTTTCCTGAGGACCACACTGCCGACACACCCCAAGAGTTTGCCCCCTCGTGGCCCATGCTGTCAGAAGTCTGCCAGCAGGCCCTGGCTAACTCCAGCATCGGAAGGGTCTGTGCAGGGTTTTCTTGGTGAGAGAAGGGTGTGTGAAGGACGTGCTCTGGAAAGCTGACCTAGCCTGGGCAGAAGCGGCTTCGGCGTGCCTGGAAAACGAATGTGAAAGGAGGATTTTGGAAGAGGGAAAGTACGCCCCGCAAGAGGATGGCCAGTCCATCGAGGACATCCTCCGAGCGCTAACATGTCCCAGTTTGTGCCTGGAATGGGGCTGCGCCTATTTCCGAGGTTTTAGTTCTTTTGACTGCAGCGTCAGGTCTGAAAAGTGAACGAGCCGGAAAAGCTCAGGGTGCGCTTTTGTCCTTTGGCGCCTCGAGGTGCATGTGTGTGTACATGCATGTGTACACATGTGTGTATGTACATGTGTGTGTGTGTGTAGATTCATCCTCTGGAACTCCATTCCTTACACTAGCAAACAAATTCCCCAGTGAGCTAGGAACCGCAGGAATCGGCCTCTCGGGCCTTCCTTTTGTGGAGAAATGCATCCCCAGAGAAAGCAGACTGCCATCCCTAGGGAAGTAACTAAGGAGCGCGGTCTCGGGGCCATTCCCTGTGCTGGGCGCAGAGGGTCCAGAGCGAGGTCCTCCTGCCCTGAAGAAGCTTCCTCTGTTAGGGAAAACAAGGCTGCCAGAGGCAACAGTAACACATGAAAACAACATTTACAGACACAAGTATCGCAAAGCTACTTTGTGGCCTCCTGACACAGCTCTGAGGGGAGCCAGCATCCTCTCCCCATTTTACAGACAGAAGTATATATGACTCGGCTTTTTCCTTCATTTCTTCTATCATTCATTCAGGAAAAACCAGCATTATAGAGAGGAGCTGGGTCCCCAAACGACTCACTTGCCCCCTGAACCAAGGGAACCACAAGGCCATCCTCCCCCTGCCGACAAAGGGGGGATCTGAAAATGTGATTTCTTCCCCAGTTAGCCAGGGTGTGCTGCTGGACTTGAGCCATCTCGTTCTCACAAAAAGGAAAAAGTTACTCATGGCACACGCAAGTTTAGTTTGTGTTATTCGTATTTTTTCTCCTCACTAAGTCTAGAAAATCAGCAAAATAATCAAGCCTTTATCTCTGGCATCTGTGGAGGGGTGAAGGCTCAGGCCAAAAAGCAAACAGTTGGCAAAGTGCATCCGGTCAGGCTGGCCTTCTTCCTGTTCCTCACCCATGATTCCCTTTGTCTCACCTCCAGGTCTTTTCCTTGGCCTTCCTGTACACTTCCCCTTCCCCCTGGGTTTCAATGAAGCTCTCACTTCTTTTTTATTTTATTTTAATTTTTTTATTTTTTTCTTGCTTCTTTTAAGAGGAAGCCAGGGGACCATTATCTACATAAAGCAGCTGGTGCCCTCTCCCAAACCCCCTTCATAATATCATGTGTGTGCGCGCACACGTGCGTGTGTGTGTGTGTGTATTTTTTTTGGCTGAGGCAAAATTGGGGTTAAATGACTTGTCTAGGGTCACACAGCCAGAAAGCATTAAGTGTCTGAAGCCAGATTTGAACTCAGGTCCTCCTGACTTCAGGGCTGGTGCTCTATCCACTGCACTACCTAGCTGCCCTGGTATTTCTATATTTTGAGGCTTACCAAGCACTTTACCAATATTTCATTAAATCTTCACAACACCCTGAGAGGAGGATGCTGTTATTATCCTCATTTTACAGAGGAGAAAACTGAGCAAAAATTGAAGCAAACACAAGTTGTGACTTGCCCGTGATCCCATAATTATTAAATGTCAGAAGCAGGTTTTGAACTCGAATCTCCCTGCCATCACATCGACTACTCTCACCCACTGCGCCACCTGTATTTAATTACTGGAGATGGATTTTCATTGATTCCCTTTATATTTATCCTGCGCCTTTTCAATATGCCCTTGGCTCATTAGAACGGAAGCGCGCCCCCCCCCACCCCGTGAGGAGGGATTGCTTCATTCTTGGTACATGTACCCCCGGCATCTGGTACAATGGCTGGCATTAGTCAATATGTGATTGAGTGTCACTCAAGAAACATGGCAACAAGCTGCCTGACAGTCAGTGCCAGCCCTCCCTATGGCATCGCCGGGGGTCGTTGTTCTCCCTCAGCCTCTTGGCTCTGGGCTCTCTCTGCCTGGGAAGGAAGAACATTAAGAGGAAGCCTCTCAGCAGCCATCAAAGAATGAAGGATGTCTTTGGCTTTGCCCAGGGAGAGCTGACGTCCTGGCAGTGCCCTTCGGAGCCCCTCGGTGGAGGCTGTACAATTCTCGCCATTTAGTGGATTTCAGGCACCGAAATGACAAATGAGCAGCCCACATCTTCAATAAAGAAAACATTATTTCCATGGAGCCACTCAAAAAGTTTGCAGTTTTAGCACCAGCCCTGAAATCAGGAGGACCTGAGTTCAAATCTGGTCTCAGACACTTAACATTCCCTAGCTGTGTGACCCTGGGCAAGTCACTTAACCTCAATTGCCTCAGAAAAAAAAAAAAGTTTGCGCTTTTCCTCCCGAGTGCATATTCTTAGCTTCCCATCCATGCTTAATATGCTTCTTCCCCCAAGACCAGGCCCCAGAAATTACAGAGCTTGAGGATGCTGGCTTGTGTGACGTCCAACTCAACGGCTGCACAACAGTTGGGGCCGTGGATTCAGGGAGTTGCCAATCTCTAAGTGTGAAATGACTGATTACCTCCAGTATGGAAATCTGGAGAAGTGGTGAAGGCTTCTCCTCTTCACAACTCATCCTTTCTTTCCCCAACTGCTAGTGTCCTGGGTACATCCTATGTTTTTCCCAGTCAAATGTCAGCCGGTGTCCTCCACACTTAACACAGCACTCAATAAATGCCGATTGACTGGAAGAGGCGACTCTGGGCTCTCAACGAGAACCTAAGATGTGTCCAATGACCTCTGAGGTTTCCCATCTTCCCCATGGCCCACCTGATTCCTTGCTCACATCCCATTCCATTTATTAAATAAATAAACCCACTTTAAATCTGAGAGGTCATTGCTTCCAAGGGCGATTTGATCATTAAGATATCAATGGCTTAACATGGCTCTTACTTATCCATTGGATATATGTTCATTGAAATAGGGACAATTAGGGTTAGAGGTCAACAGGCTAGAGTTAGGTTGGAGCTTTGAGCTACACAGCCTTAGGGAACTAAACCAACAGTATTTGGTAGAAGTCCCAAAGTGGTAACATTTGGTGTACTGTTAAGGAAAAAGAATCCTACAAAAGGATGAGAGCCGTCCAAAAAGGGAGGTAGGACGGCCTCTGGGAAATCTCCAAGTAAGGCTTGGCTGAGTGTTTTGGGGGGGGGGTGGTCTACTGGTTGCTTTTAAACAGCCTCTGGGTTGGACTAGCTGGTCTTTGAGCTCCGTTCTCTCTGCCAATCTGAAATCATTTTCAATGAATAAAAACTAGCCAGGGTGTCTACCATAATAATATACAGCAAGAAAGGTGCCCAAGAGCAATAGTCAGAGAGTGTGCCCTAACAGCCTGTGTGAATAAGCCATGAATTTATAACCATAAGAAGATAGTGTGGGAAACTCAGTGATGGAAAAAGTCAGGCGTGGTCACAGTGTTCATTTGAGGCAGTATCCCTCCAGAGGGTACACACTGTCTGAATCTTGGCAGGACCCTCCGAGTATCACTGGGTGCCATATTGGTACCTTGTCAAGCCCGAGCCCAATAGATTTGTGCCATCTGGGAAGGTACACTAAGTACTGTCATTACTGTCACTGCCTTCCTTCTGTCTCCCTGGATTTCTTCTTTTTCTAAACCAAGGGAAGAGTGGCCATTGGTGTAAGACTGGGGATTGACCTCAATCCCACTGATCCCATCTGCACCAAAAAGGCACAAGGTCTCAGCCCAATGTGGTGAAAGCACTCCCCTACCCTACATTCACGGTCCAGTTCCAGTTTCAAATAGTTTCAATGATTTGGTGGGTCCACTGTAGCTGTAGACAACTTTGTGTCAGCTGGATTTTCCTGGTCCGGTGGGAGGGGGCTGTAGTGGGGGCTCAGGTACTTAGCTGTTATTCAGCTGTCCGTGATGGGTTCATCCTGTGAGTCAACAAAGCTGTCGCTCTAACTCAGTCTTTCGATTGACTCTTTCTGCCCCACGCTTTCATCCCTAGACGTCAAGAGCCGCCATTTTGTATTTGCCGCTGAAAGCTTCAATAAAAAGTGACACCAGATTAGATCAACTCTTGCTCAACGGAGGCGGTCCTTGCCACCAATTCCAGGGGCAAATGGCCACCTCAGCAGTATTTTACAGTATCAGATCGCCTGGCGTTTCAAAATGATCGGTTCTTATTTTTTGAGATAGAGAGGAAAGGAGGTTTGAAGTGAAGATACATTTCTGGGCATAAGGGGCCATAAGCAATCTAAAATCTGGTCAGATTAAGAATTGCATGAAGCAGGAATCGATTCTTGCTGAAATTTCCGGGACGGAAAAGGAGAAATATCATTCTTTCGATTTCTTTAGTCTAACAGTAGCCAAGGGATCCCTGGAGCACCCGTACACACAGATGTCACCTTTCAAAACAGCACTACTGTCACCTGCCAGCTGCCTGCCTGTGTCCAGGAGTTACCCACAATGGACTTGCAGGGAAATGGGCCAGTTGTAAAGTGGCAAATCAAGGTAAAAAAGAACCACAAGCAAAAAGCAGGTTTCTTTAAGAAAATTGGTGAGGGGGCAGCGAGGTGCCCTGAAGTCAGGAGGACCTGAGTTCAAATCTGGTCTCAGATACTTCCTAACTGTGTGACCCTGGGCAAGGGTCACACTTAACCCCAATTGCCTCAGCAAAATAAATAAATACAAAATGAAGAGTTCCAAATTTTATTCTTCTTTCCCTTATCTCTAAGCACTTTGATAAAGGTCCTACATTTCCCTATTAGTCATGTTGTGAAAGAAGGCACAGACCCAAAGGAAGAATCCCGGAAACAATACAGGAAGTGAAGAAGGCGCCAGTTCTTTCCCTGGAGGCAGAGCTCCATCACTAGTCCTTGGGGAGGGCCTTGGAACTTTGGAACAACAAACAGCCAACTCATTGGACTTGCCCATCTTACCTGGGCTGCTACTGTGTCCAGTGTCCTCCTGGCTCACGACGCACCAGTTCATGTTAACTCTTCCAGCTTTTTCTGAGAGTATTATTTCTTATCACAGGGCTATTCTACTACAATCAGATACTACAACTATTACTTATTTATTTGTTTTTGCTGAGGCAATTGGGGTTAAGTGACTTCTCTAGGGTCACACAGCCAGGAAGTGTTAAGTGTCTGAGGGCAGATTTGAACTCGGGTCTTCCAGACTTCAGGGCTGGTGCTCTATCCACTGAGCCACCTAGCTGCCCCTACTACAACTATTACAACCCTATCTCTTCCCCAGTTGCTGGACACATTGCCAGTTGTCACTTCTTTGCCACACCAAAAGAGCTGCTATAAAGATTCTTTGGTCCAAATAAGGTTTTCCCCTTGAAAAGCCCAGCCAATTTCTCTGTACCACAAAGTGTGTTAGCGGGTCTGGCGCCTGCTGGGCACAGTCCCGCTGCTCCAGGGCAGAGTGCCCGGCTCCGCCCACAGTGTGTTAGTGTCCCAGTGTCCCCCTCCCCTCCATCCCTTCTCAGTTTCCCTTTCCCGTCATCCTGGCCAATCTCTGAGGGCTGAGGAGGATCCTCAGAGTCGTGTCCCTGCATTGGTCCCGTCAGCAGTGACCGAGAGCATTGAGATGCAGCCATTCCCTCCCACGGGTTTCCAATGACGGCCTCCGCTTCAGGAACCCCCAGATTCTGACCCTCTATGGGGCTTGCCAGACGTGCGACCCCTGAGTTCAGGGGCCCTATCCACTCAAGGTATTCCCTTTAGGGGTCATGGTAATGCTTCTATCTAAGCTGGAAACCTTGGAGGCTCCTGTGCCGGGGCTTCTGATCTTGGGGCTCTAATGAACGAACCTACACAGGAAAGCCTCTTAAGCTCCCAGAGGGGGTTTCCTCTGCCCCCTACCCTTGCGTGGAAGGGTTTCTGCTCTCCACCATTTGGGAGGGCCAGTTGTGTCCCCTCTGGAGACAGAGAGGCAGAGAAGCTCCATTGTGGGGTGCCGGGGGGATAAGGAAGTGTTT